>JARGCV010000666.1:3207500-3460000 GCA_034064705.1 Bothrops alternatus
GTGACATCTTCCCTCTTGCCTTGTAACCCCTAATTTCAGAACATACAGGCCCAGCAGTCACTTCAAATTTATTTAAGACTTTGCCCCTCAAGAATTACAGCTCTGTGCAAAATACTCCCTGCTTTTTGCTGGGCCAACATGCTGAGTGCGGCGTTTAAGAAGATTAGAATGTACTCAAAGAATTATCATTGGGTTGAGCAAAACCAAGGAATAATGCTGAAATAGAGCAACAAGGGAAAAAGAAAATCCTGCCAGGTGAGACCAAAGGTCCATCTAACCCAGGGGTGTCAAACTGCCAGCCCGCGGGCCGGACGTGTCATCCGGAAGCCATACCCATCCCATTGCCAGCAGTCTCGCGACATCATGTGACGTCGCAAGTTTGACAGATCTGACCTAACTTGACATTTAGTTGTGAATAGAAGTCAGCTACATCGCTTGGAAAAGTGTCCATCAAGGACAGGGGTGTCAAACTGCCAGTCCGCAGGCCAGATGCGTCATGCTGAAACTGTGCCCACCCCATTGCCGGCAATGGAAAAAAAGTCATGATACGTCATGACACACCACGTGATGTTGCGAGTTGGACAGCCCTGATCTAGGACATCAGTCTTTGTTTATTCTAAGCATTTAATATTGAGAATATTCAGAAAAAAAGACAGACGATTATAGTCTGCTTCCTCAGAAATAAATCATACTGGTTATACTTCTCTTCAAGGTGCTCTTGGAAAAATGTTGTCTTAATTAGGCATTGTACCTAATAAATGTCACTTAATTAGGCATTGTACCTAATAAATGGATGCTATGTCGAACTAGGTCATCATGCAGGAAGCACTGCCATTCCCAAATTCTTAGAATGGTCTTCCTGAAACTCACAGAGGGATCGCTTCATGTTTTCAAGGAATTAATGTTCTCCTACAAATGTATAGGGGAAAGTTATCTGATCCAGTTCAATTCAGAATTAGATGCTATCTATTTGTGTTCCCATAACACAATGAATTGCAAACTAGCAAACTTGTTTTAGCTTGGCATGCAACGTGAATTCAGTTTCTGTGGTTAGGATATGGTTCACAGTGGTTTGTAAATCCAGGAAAAAAAATGTATTGCATGATGGTTTAGAGACATCAGTTCAAGCATATTCTGTGTGACCAATCCCATTTTTCTTTTGAAACCATTCACCCTTAAAGGCTACTTATTCCATTTCACAGCTGAGAGCTGTTTGTTTTCCAATGCACAGTGTATTATCATGGTGTTCATCAACAGCCGGTAGTATTACGGCAACTTGTTTAAACCGCAAGCTCTCCAGCACAATGTGTTCCATGCTAGTTGTGACCCTGTCCTTGACCTGATAGGAGAACCTTAAGTTTCTAAAGATTTTTAATGTCACTCTTGCAGGATGTTTTTCTTTGGCATCTATGCCCATTGCCATCTGGTTGTTGTTTTGCAGCTCAAGTTTTTAACACATTTCAAGATGGTGCTGTGATTAAATTGATATGAGATACACAGTAATCAAGAAAGTCTATAATTAGGAGCAAATCTCCGCAAACATAAATCAACATGACTCGTTACAAGTCACAGCAAAATGCTAAATAAGTCATTTAGACAGCTTTTGATAGTAAGGAAGATTCAGGCACTTTGCAGAAGTTCTCAGAAGGTATCAAGTAATGACTTGTGCCTGAGGATGAAATAACTTACCAAGTGATGTTTGATGGTGGCAAAGGGCCAGACTCTCAGGCAAGAGGGCCAGTTCAACACCAGCTAAAGTTGCATAAAGTTGAGCGACCAAATATTCCTATAAATCTATTACTTTATTCATGAGTATAATCCTGTGTATATCATAAGAGGTAGAGATGCATGTCCTGCTTAATAATAATAATAATGATGATGATAATGATGGTGGTGGTGGTGGTGGTGATGGCGGCGGCGGCGGTAGTGGTGGTGGTGGTGGTGGAAGGGACCATGGAGGTCATCTAGTCCAACCCCTGCTCAGGCAGGAAAACCTATACCATTTCAGACAAATGGTTGTCCAATCTCTTCTTTAAAACTTCCAATGTTGGAGCATTCACTACTTCTGGAGGTAAGTTGTTTCACTGATTAATTGTTCTCGCTGTCAGGAAATTGACCTCTTTGATCAGAGATCAAACAACAAGTATTTTTATTAAACACTGGAAACCTCATATGGGGTTTTTTGAAAATAGGGAGAAAAATAGGGAGAAAAAGAACTGGTGATTTATGAATTTGATGATTTAAAAGTCTTGTATCAGAAAAAGAGAATTGCGATGTAATTTTAATGAGACAGAGAGAGAGAAGATAAATTTGTGGTAAATATCAGAAGCCTCTTCTTTATATATCTTTTTTTTCTGTTTGTACTTTTTTTCAAACTTTTCTTACTTTGTCATTTCACATTTCTGCTTTCTTTAATTTTACTTTATATTGATTCATGATTATATTTAGACTAGACTAGACTAGACTAGACTAGACTAGACTAGAATAGAATAGAATAGAATAGAATAGAATAGAATAGAATAGAATAGAATAGAATAGAATAGAATAGAATAGAATAGAATAGAATAGACATTGGAGGTCTTCTAGTCTAGCCCCCTGCTCAAGCAGGGGAACCTATAACATCTCAGACAAATGGCTGTCCAGTCTCCTCTTAAAAACCTCCAGTGATGGAGCACCTACGATTTCTGAAGACAAGCTGTTCCACTGGTTGATTGTCCTCACTGTCAGGAAGTTTCTCCTTCATTCCAGGTTGCTTCTCTCTTTGATCAGTTTCCAGCCATTGTTTCCCGTCCTTCCCTCTGGTACTCTGGTGAACAACCTGTCCCCCTCTGCCTTGTGGCAGCCCCTCAGATGCTGGAACACTGCTATCATGTCTCCCCTATTTCTTCTTTTCTTTAGACTAGCCAAATCCAACTCCTGCAGCCGTTCTTCGTATGTTTTAGTCTCCAGGCCTTTGGTCATCTTAGTTGCTCTTTAATCCTTGTGATTTTTGTGTGTGTGTGTGTTTCTGTTCATCATTCTTGGATGTTCTGATAATAAGGACATGCAAGTTTGGAGCCACACCTGGTTTCAGTTATGGTTTTTGTTAGACATTGGTCAAGGGATGCAGTGTACTACTATAGATGGTTCCAATGCTCTGAGGCTCCTTTTTGATACGGCTGCACACTCATCCTCTCTGTCCCTGAGGAAAACTGACAGCAAATGTATGAGAGGATAAAGCATTCCATACTTCAGAAAGACTTCAAGAAAAGACATTAGATGGGAGGTTCCTCTGAACTCAGCTCAGTAGGAGAAGTTTGAGTGTATCCGAAAATAAGATGGGAGAAGTTGTAAAGGAGAAGGTGCGAGCTTCCTTGGCAGGAAAACCAGACTTTTGAGAAATGTTTCGATGGATTTTATAACAGTCTTAATGTCAATGAGTAAAACTGGTGGTGCAGTGGTCACATTGTATCTGTGTCAGAAGCACTGAGGGGCTTCTGGGTTGGAAGGATTAGCTGGTGATATCACCGTTGCCAGCAGTTGTCCAGCTGGGGGCTCTTTCATGTCCCAAGCAGGCACTGGAGCAAAGGATGAGAGCTCACTCCATCCCACGGCAGCATACAGGTCTCAAACGGGGGCTTGCTAACCTGCAATCCAGTGTCCTAAACACGTGAGTCACCCCTACTCCTTGGCACAGCAGTTAGAATGCCTTATTGTAGGCTGATGCTGCCCATTGCCAGGAATTTGATCCTGACTGGCTCAAGGTTGACTCAGCCTTCCATCCTTCCGAGGTCAGTAAAATGAGGACCCAGATTGTTGGGGGAGGGGAAGATGCTAATGATGTAAACTGCTCAGAGAGTGCTGTAAAGGACTATGAAGCAGTATATAAGTCTAAGTCAGTGTTTCTCAACCTTGACAATTTTAAGGCATGTGGACTTCAATTCCCAGAATTCCACAGCCAGCAATGAAGTCCACATGCCTTAAAATTGTCAAGGTTGAGAAACACTGGTCTAAGTGCTATTGCTACTGCTAAAATGAAAAACAGGAAATTTGACACATCTTGTGATGTGGTTAAGATGTTCACTCAAGACTGAAGAGAAATAGGTTCAAATACAACATTTGTCACCGAAATTCACAGTTCCTTGGGGATTCTATGAAGGGAGATCCCCATATTATAAGGCATCCTGCTCAAAGTGAAAAAAGTACATAAACAACATGCCCAAAGTAATTGTGTTTTTATTCCTAGCTTCATATTCTTTATCAGATTTATTGCTGGATATAAATTCAATATGTTTCCCCTATCCATAATGGCAGTACAGCTTCATTACATAGCATCAGGCACAATGTAATTTAATTCTCAGTTTTGAATGTTCCCATAGACCTTTGGCCTTTGTAAGGCATACTAATGGCATTTCTAAATAGAGTTTATTAGGCTTTGTGCATGAGGAAGCATCCTCCAATGCAGTAGAAGATAACCTTTTGGAATATTAATATTTATTACATTTCTTTGACCTGTAGCCTGAGAAATATTGGAGGTACTCTGAAATTCATGCACCTAGCTTGGGTTACTCACCATGTTTAGAAAAGATGTGTCCAGGTTTTTACATTTTGGAATATTTTTAGCAATTACTGAGGGACAGGTTTAGTGGTGTCATCCTTGATTGTGATGTTTAAGAATGTACACAAATGATGATTAGAGATGATTTATGCACTGACTAAGTAATTCATCTTAGTCATTTAGGACTTTAAAGCGATCCAAGCTGACAGCTCTGATTGTAGTGTTTTCTTTGATAATGTTAAAGCTTTTTCTTTATATAAATGTTAAACTTTGGAAAAGAATGAAGGCTTTCGGCAGCCAGCATAAATATGGTGCCATGAAGTTAATGCTGTTCTTTGACTAAATTCCCTTCTAATGGAGCAGGAAGGCCACGAGTAAAAGCTCTTGAATATTGTTCTCTCTCTTGTCAAAGCAAAATAAAATAAAAAGGAAAAAACCCGAAGAAGCTATCACTTACTGTAAAGACTAGAATTACACAAAACATACCAAAAAAAGCTTTGCAGATGGAAGTCTGACCAAATTCTCAAAAGAAAACCAATTTGGATTAAATATGATAGTTTCAACTTTTAATACATCAGTTCTCAACTAAATTCTTAAAAGCCTCTTGATATCTATAAATGAGAACAGATTGTTTTAGATTTCTTTTAAAAAGCTAATTGTTTTTTTTCCTCAGCATATAAGCCAAAAAACTTGGCTGAGGTTAGCCTAAACTAAAACAGTTAGAAAACACACCTTTCTTTTATGTTCAGTTTCTCTGATTTTTTTTTTCTTTTCACCTTGAGGGTAAATCCAGTTTTCAAAAGGGAGGGAAGGAGAGAAGGAAGGACCCTGAAAGAGTGGTGCTGGTATTATTTTTATTAATACCTGCTTTGATAAATACATTTGAACCTATTTTTTTAAATAAATAATATATATTTCATTTTATTATCCATATGTAAATCTTTCTAGGCAGTCCCCTGCCTTTTCATACCAATACAAATATACATATTTCAAGGAGTCATAAAAGAATGGAAATTCAGAACCAATTACATTTAAATTCAGAGACCACTGAAATCCATATTGATTAAATGGTTACTATATTTTTCTCTTAGGGGAGAGAATATCCTGCTAATGCTTGCATTCAACCGTTTACCAGCCCATGCCATCTCCATCAATAACTGCTCCCAGGGCCTAGAGCTAAATCCAGGTCCTCATTATTTTACTGGGCCCCCTAGATCAGGGGTCTTCAAATTTGGCCCTTTTATGACTTGTGGACTTCAACTCCCAGGATTCTTCAGCTAGCATGTCTGGCTGAGGAATTCTGGGAGTTGAAGTCCACAAGTCATAAAAGGGCCAAGTTTGAAGACCCCTGCACTAGATAGACCTGACTAGGAAATCACCTAAATGCTAAAGTGACTTTTATTGATTGTGTTGCATCTACCGTACTCTTTCAATTCGGTGACTTTGGCAGGTTCCTGTATGAGCCATTTTCAAAATGTTATTTTGTAGTTCTGGAAAAAGGCTTTTAACCTTTTTTTTTACTTATGTTATTCATTCATTCATTCATTCATTCATTCATTCATTCATTCATTCATTCATTCATTCATTTCATTTATATAGTGACCCAACTCTACAAAGTTATTCTGGGCACAGTTCACAATTGTAAAATTTTAAAACAATTTAAAAAGGTATTTAAAAAAATAAATGGTTTTCTGATTATCTCACTCAGGGTAATCTTTCTTACTCTTTATAGCAGAGTTACAAACGTCTGAAGGAAGTTTTTGTGGTATGTTACATAATATAAGCTGTATCCCTGCTTTGAGATTGTGCCCAACAGTCAAAATATGGAACCCAACGAGATGACTAAAATATGCAACAGTTGTGACAACCTTAAAGCATAGTGACTTTAGATTGCAGCTGAAAGTTCTATCAAGTTATTTCCTTTTCTCTCCTTAAAATTTCATTGTCTACAGGTGTTGTGTGCTGGTAATAGAAGTTGAACAGTTGTTAAGCAAAGTGAGCTTGACACCTTCGCTCTGTCATTCCCTAGATAAGGCTAAATCTTTATTGTGTGACCTCTTCACGTCTGTCTTTCATTGTCAAAAAGCTACAGACAGCCTTGGGCATTTGTGATTGTACCTTTCTGTTCTGTGGTTCAGAGGCCTTGCCATTCTGAACATGAAGCCTCCCACAGGGAACCAGGCTGGCTTCAAAGGAAGAAGGAATGGTTGTAATGTGCATTAAAGGTACGTTTTAATTGCTACAGCTGCTGGGGGAGGGGGCACCCACAGACCTGGAAAAAAAGTCACATGTAAAAGAAAAGTAAGAAGGGGGAAAAAAAGAAAGGAAATGCATAGATTTCAAGACTTAATCTGAGATGCTGCCATCAATTTTAGAAATGGATGCTTTGATATTAACAACGTATCCTGAAAATTGTGATGCTACAATAAAGCAGAGAATGCTGTTACTAAAGTGCAGAAGGCAATTTTTTTACTACTATAGGTAGTCTTCGACTCAATTACAACGGCACTGAAAAAAGTGACTGGTGGCTGCTTTTCATGGTCGTGTGATCAACATTCAGACGCTTGGCAACTGGTTCATACTTATGACCGCTGGCTGTGTCCTAAAGTCATGTGATCACATTTTATGAACTTCTGGTAAGCAAAGTCAATGGGGAAGCCAGATTCACTTAACAACGGGATTACTAATTTATAGGGATTACTAACTGTAGTGGTTCACTTAACAACTGTGGCAAGAAAGGTGTAAAATGGGGCAAAATTCACAACAATGTCTCATTGGATTTCTTCAGAGGAAATTTTTCAGGATGCAAATCTCTCTTTAATTGCAACCGTATGATGGCTACTAAGAAACCCTCATGGGATGAATTCCTTCTTAAAAATAAAATGGTTCCTTGGGATTTAATGTAAGCAGGATCTGCAGGCAACAGAAAGAGGGTTATACAAGAAAAGTCAAGAGTATTTCACACGGTCATTTTTTTCTTTAGATTTTTTCTTTAGATGGGGAACATTGTCTGACCATTTAGGAAGACCACATAAAGCACATATGCAATTCAACAATCCTGCTGTAATTAGAGAAGCAAAATAGGAAATAATTTCACCTGCCAAAACGATACGATCGGGATAATTCTAACCTTCACGTAAATGCAACTTTTGATCTGGGTTTAAGCAGATTATAATTACTAAAAGCAAAAAGAAAAGAAAAGAAAATTGCTAGGGATGTATCCTGGTTGAAAGGGTATGGCATTGTGCTGGCCCACAGCACATGGCAAGATACAGGAAGGATAAGAATAGAATATGCCATCCCAGATGTTCCATATTAAGAAAGTTTGAATTCCTGCTTGCAGAATACCTGCTTCCACTCATTATATTGTAATTATAATGCTAGAAACTGACATACATGAAATCTTTGGGTACATTCCCTCTACACTGCAGATTCTCATACTTTGAGAGAATGTTGGCAATAGCAAATAGGATGATTAGTCACTCTGCAATATGAGAGAGAGAGAGACTTTGGAGAGCCCAAATCTCTATTTGAGTGTAAAACCAAGAAGGCTGGAGAGAAACCCATCATATGAAAATGTCTATATACCACACCCAGCCCCTGTTAAAAGGAATATTTAAGCTGTCAAGACCCGCAAGCTGATCAAAGGGAGGATTGGTGAAAAGAGAATGACATCTTGCAGCTGACCACATAAAAGCAGAGAATCTTCCTGGGATGGCTGTCTATAAAAGATAGGCTTCAGTAGTTTTCTTAAGAATAGAGTAGCGCATTAACTTATTCCAGAGAGGGGCTAGTGCTCTGTTTATATTTAAAGCTGCCCCGTGATAAGAGAAAACTGACAATCACAATGTTGAATAAACTCACTTTAATCCCTTTTCTCTCTTTTGAAGTCATGGAAATACCCTTGTCATGCAGTTACTCTTGCATTTAACAGTTGTCATTTAGCAAAATGGAGGGCGAGAGGTGGATCTCCCACTTAATGCCTTGAAATGTGGCTAATAACATTTCATGTAAGGATTTTTTTTTAAAAAAATAAAAAAGTGGGGATGAAAGAAGGAATGGTCTGTGCTTAGGATGGAAATTTCAGCTAACTGTTACAATGAAGGATAAAGAAGGTTAACTCTTTTCTATTATTCAACAAATGTAGAACAATGATTAGACCCATCTAATGGGACTTGTCTATGGATACCCTCATTAAGAAGGGAAATGTGCATGCATGTGTTGTACAATTAATGTGGAACTATGGTGCAACAATAAGTCTTTAGCCGAGACTTATTAATCAAGGAGAGAAGCAACCTAGAACTAAGGAGAAACTTCCTGGCAGTTAGAACAATTAACCAGTGGAACAGCCTGCCTCCAGAAGCGGTGAATGCTCCAACACTGGAGGTTTTTAAGAAGAAACTGGACAGCCGTTTGTCCAAGATGGTATAGGGTTTCCTGCCTGAGCAGGGGGTTGGACTAGATGACCTCCAAGGTCCCTTCCAACTTTATTATTATAATTATTATAATTATAATTATTACTATTACTATTACTATTACTATTACTATTACTATTACTATTACTATTACTATTACTATTACTATTACTATTACTATTACTATTACTATTACTATTACTATTACTAGGTATTACTATTACTATTACCACAACACCAAACTGGCTTTATCTAAGATATTTATAGTGGCGATGTTTGATTGGCAGTCATGCATGTGTTCATTCCCCTTTGCAAAATTATATTTGCTAGCAAGTCATTAGCTCAGTATCATATTCTGTCAGATTTTCAATCAAAGCAAAATAAAAAAGTCTTTTACCATTTTATCTGACATCTCCACTACCAGCAAGAACTCTTGACATTTCTATTATTATTATTATTATTATTATTATTATTATTATTATTATTATTAATAATAATAATAATATTATTATTATTATTATTAATATAAGGAACTGATTTCACTAGATATTTCTCTTAGCTATGACATTGGCACAGGTAGGAAATCTACTCTTGTGATTCTTATCCAGGCTATGCGATTTTAAGAAAGAGAGAGGAAAAAAAAAATCTCAGGAAGGTTGTTTATACTTTTGGCATCACATGAAACCTATACACCTCAGGGACACTGATGTATATGGTTGGCTTTTGAGGATCAAGTCTGGGAGTTCCATTCCAGTGAATGGAGCCTAGCCAGAGAAATGGGCAGAACTAACTCAACAAAAGGAGTACAAGATGGGGTACAGAGTCCCTTTATGGGGAGATGGGCAATCTCTAAATGTGATAAATAAAATACAATTGGATTACTTTTCCATTGACAAATCTGTATAAGAGTTGAGACTGTTGCAAGAGCCAATCTGCGTCAGTCACCAGACCAGAGTTTTATTCTTCTTGAATCCCAGTGACCGGTTAGGGCGCATAGAGTTGGCCTCCTACGAGTCCCGTCTGTTAGACAATGTCGCCTGGCGGGGCCCAGGGCAACGGCCTTCTCCGTTGCTGCCCCAGCCCTCTGGAACCAGCTTCCCACAGAGGTTCGTACTGCTTCCTCCCTCCTAGATTTCCGAAAACTCTTGAAAACACATTTATGCAGACAGGTTTGGGGTGCGTGAGCTGCACTCTGCCCCTGGGCCTCTGATTGTGACTGTATGTTGTATGAGTAAAACTGATTGCCTGGTTTTTACATTGTGAATTGGTAGTTTTAATTGATTTTATGTTATACTTGTATTTTTGTTGTGAGCCGCCCTGAGTCTTGGGAGAAGGGCGGCATATAAGTCTAATCAAATCAAATCAAATCAAATCTTCTTAGCTTTTGGACTCATGCTGGAACCCATCTTCAGGGAACCTCTCTTTGCCAGAATATGTGCTTTGGGATATTCTATGCATTATGTTTACATGTCTATGGAGATTCTCAGTCATCCAGCTCATGGTTGTCCCAAAGGTGCTTTGGGAGGCAGCTGGACTTTCTTGTTTTTCTTTGAAGACTTTTCGCTTCTTATCCAAGAAGCTGAAGAAGATTGATTGATGTGTTGATGGCTGGCAATTGGCTGTTGTTTCCTTGGCAGCACAAGGACTTGGCAGCACAAGGAAACAACAGCCAATCATCGACCATCAGCACACCAATAGGAAGGCACACATAATTATTCCACATAGAATAGCCCAAAGTACACGTTCTAGAGAGACAGAAGTTCCCTGAGGATGACTCCAGCACAAATCTGAAAGCTCAGAAGACTAAGCCTCTGGTCCTGGTGACCACCCAGATTGGGTCTTGCAACATTATTCACGTATATTTATAGCAATAGCAATAAGTCTTATATACCGTATCACAGTACTTCACAGTCCTCTCTAAGTGGTTTACAGAGTCAGCCTGTTACCCCCAACAATCTGGGTCCTCCTTTTACTGACCTCGGAAGGATGGAAGGCTGAGTCAACCTTGAGCCAGTGAGAATCGAACTGCCGAACTGCAGTCAGCCAGCAGTCAGCAGAAGTAGCCTGCAGTACTGCCTTCTAACCACTGCGCCACCAAGGCTGACCGTGATTGGCCTCCATTCATAGTTAAGACTGGGGTTGAGGCATTCTCCTATAGAATTTCAGCCATGCTGATGAAAATTTGTATTGCTTCACTTCCAGGATAGGAAATACTTGTAGCAGGTATTGCATTTAGCTTTGACATTTCCGTCTTTAAAAACATTTGCAAATCTTTTTATCTCTTTAACCTTTAAAGGTCAATGATTTTATTTTTATTTTTTTTCATATTTAATTTGCTTGTTTTTGTTGTTTGCATTTTCTGTGTCTATCTATGAATGTGGGGATGTGGGTATCTGCATGTGAATATACACACTCACAAACACAAGCCTGCTCCTTGAGAGTACACACACATACACACACACGCACACATGCTTGCTTCTTGAGAAAAGTAACTACCAGGGAAGCACAATTGAGGAGATATACCGCACATAAATCACGTGAGTATATAAACAATATGTAAATATATTTATCAGTTTTCAGTATATTTAATGGAGATAAATTATTACTATGTTTATCAGAGAGGCACATAAGCATAAGGCTGGAAGCTGGAGGATTATGACTTTTAGTCCTGCCTTGGGAACAAAACCAGGTGGGGGACCTTGGACCCTATTGTTACCTCTCAACTCTAGAAAGAAGACAAAGGCAAACCACTACTGAAAAATTAACTCTAATGGTGAGGGCATCAGGCTGGAAAGTGGGATCATGAGTTCTAGTCCCACCTGAGTCATGAAAGCCAGCTGGGTGACTTTGGGCCACTCCTTCTCTCTCGCCATTGTGGGGAAAATAGGAGGAGGAAGGTATGTTAGATATGTTCACTGCCTTGAGTTATTTGTGAAAAAGAATAAAGGCAAGATACAAATTAAATGAATAAATAATAAAATCAAAGTCACCCTTATCAGTTGAAGATGTTATTCATATTTCTGCTCAGAGGAAGAGCTGATTTCCTGAGATTGTTGCTTCCGCTGTATTTTGTGATAGGGTTGGGATGGTTAAACTTTGTCACCCATATAATTAATTATAATGTATAATTATAATTTATTTTTGAAGAAGACGTTAAAACTTTTAAAATATTAAGACATTAAAAAAGAGAAGAAATGTCAAACATCCAGGATCAACCTTTTCTTTTTGAGCCAAATTCCTATCTTACTATCACCAGTTTGAAAAGCAACCAAGCTATTTTCAAGCTAATTGATCAAGAACAAATACCTATAGAATTCACATTCTTTTCTACAATGCCCATCTATCTTGTCGCGGCAAATTACCATATTCCAAAAGATCAGATTATGATCTTTCGATAATTACTATGTCAAATGTAGCATACACTCCCTTAGAACTTGTAGTTTAGTATCTGTTTGGAAATGCTCATATAGAATTGCTCTCATAAATTTAACAAAGTTCATATTAGCAGTTTTGTTCAAGTTATTATAACACAAAGCCTTTAAGAACAATGCCATTTGATACAACAATGTATACTTATTTTCATGGCAAGCATGGGATAAAAGATTTGCTCTCCATCATAGTCCAAATTGAAATTTAATTGCCTGTTAAAACTTAAATGTCAAATGCAAATCTTTTAGCAGGGGTGGTGATCTTCACACATAATATGTGATAGCCCTATTTCTATGTAAATTAATTCTTTTTTTTCATTGTTTATGCATATGAAATTGTATGTTATGCTGGCTTCTGCTGCAATGGAAACATGCATACTCGTATACTGTATGCACAAAGTGACGATCTAGTTTCATATCTTTATATTTAAGATTTGCTGCAATACCTTATTATCTTGCCTTTTGGGTAAGAATACCACAGTTTGTCATTCAAACCATTGCAAAATGGCAATTAAAATGAGCATCAAATGTGCACATTATAGCATTTATCACAAAATAATTCACTAAGGGATCAGATTTTTATTATGATCAGAACTAAAGCTTGAGAATATTTTTTAAAGGTTGTTTTAACAGAACTCATTAAACATGGCTATGTCCTGCTTGATTAAAGCCACAACTCCATATAAATGGGTGAAAGTCAAACTGGGGTGGGGAAGGAATATGATGAAAATATTTTTTAAAAACTATTAAAACTGATACATTTAAACAGGATAGCTTCTGTTCAGTATTCTCCAAATATTGCCCAGAAATATCAAGGATGGATATTTCAAACTATGGAAAAACTGCCAAACAAATGTTCTGTGAATTCATCTGCATGGTGTGTATACCCTCTTTGTAGCTGAATTGCTTTCTGCACATATGCATGACTGCAGAGACACCTTGGGAAGAACTTGAAGGCATAAAAGCCGTAAAAAAGGCAAAAAAAACCCCATAAAAGCCTTTCAGCAAATAAAGTTGTCCTAATGTCTTGAGAAGATGTGCGTCATGTTAGCCAACAGGCTTCATTATGTGTCCCTTGAAGTAGTTTTTGTAACCTAATATCTAACCGATATGCAGCTAATGGTTACAGTTTTGAATGAATGAAAAATGATTGGTCATTTGTCAATTGCTTTTCTTTTCTCTCTTTCTGTTCTAATGGTTTTAATCCCACACTTGTTTTGCTTAATAGCATACACTGATCCATTGGAAGGATTTGATAATAAATCCTACAGTACCTAATTTGAAATTGGAAAAAAAAAAAGAAAATATTTTGAATTCCAGGGAAAGGTGACAGAGATGAAACTTCAATTTGTTTAAATATGACATGCAACTGTAGAGCTTCCGGAACTATAAAAGTGGAAATGTATAATGATTCCATCTTAATTTCATTAATTTAATGCATAAATTAGATATTTCACTAAGACAGACACCCAATTAAAACCTCTAATACTCTAATTAGCTTTAAAAGTCACACATCTAATTGATATGGCTGTCACAATTAATTTAAATACCAGTCTCAACCTGGCCATAATGCTAAAATCCAATGAGCTTTGGAAATAATAATACTACTTTTCTGAATCATATTTCATTGCAATATGATTTTATTATTATTAAAGGAAACTATATGGGGGGAGTATAGTGTGCAAAACAATTGTGGTTTGAGATGGATATGAATCAGTATTATAGGTTACACAAAGAAGTGATATAAAACATTAACTATATGGCTGAAGTCTGTAACAATCCAAAACATAAATGATTTATACTATATTAGTATTACTACTATTCTTATTCTTTCTAGGATATTTTGCTGCTACTGCTCTTCATGATTCTGTCTTTCCATATTCCTATCTTTATAATATTTTGATCCCTACGCTATAGAGTAATTTTGTTTTTTGTTTTTTCTCTTCTTTCTTTCTTTCTTTCTTTCTTTCTTTCTTTCTTTCTTTCTTTCTTTCTTTCTTTCTTTCTTTCTTTCTTCTTCTTTCTTTTCTTTTCTTTTTTCTTTTCTTTAATTCTCTTGACTCCTGATGAGCCTGGATAAATCCTTGCACTTTTCCTGGCACAGTTTTTTAGAATTGGTTTGCCATTGCCTGCTTCCTAGTCTAAGAGAAAGTGGTTGGTCCAAACCCATATAACTAGTTTTGCCCCAAAGGCAGGAGTAAAACTCACAGTTTCCTGTTTTCTAGCCATAGTGCCATAGGCCACTACAGCAAACTGGCTCTCCAGCTTTATTGGTAGTATGATTTTATAGTGCATGATAGTGACCAAACATTTTAGTCATTTCTTACAGGAGAGAACAAACCTAGATTTCCTGACAGTGAGAACAATTAATCAGTGGACCAACTTGACACCAGAAGTTGTGGGTGCTCTAACACTGGAGGTTTTTAAAGAAGAGACTAGGCAGTCATTTTTCTGAAGTAGTACAGGGTTTCCTGCTTGAGCAGAGGGGTGGACTAGAAGACCTCCATGATCCCTTCCAATTCTGTTATTCTGTTATTATACAGTGTATAAGTACACCATTATTTCAAAGGGACAATTGTTTTAGTCTGCAAAGCTTTGTTTTATTGCTCAATTAAATAAAAAGAGCTTGTTCTTTCTCTTTCTCTCTTGTGAATGTTATGATTTTTCTCTTTTTTAGACCCCAATTTCCTTCCTTCCTTCCTTCCTTCCTTCCTTCCTTCCTTCCTTCCTTCCTTCCTTTCTTCCTCCCTCCTCTCTCCCTCTGTCCTTCCTTCCTTTCTCCCTCCCCCCTTTCTTTTTCTTTTTCCTGCAGAAATAAATTCTGCACCCAAACTTTTATAAATCAAATATTTTATGTCCTTTTCCCTAATGTATGTAAAAAGAAAAGAACAACTGGTATGGAATGCAAACAGAAGAAAGGTGATGTGTGGGTGTTTGGGCAAATGCTCTTAGTTTCAAAAAGCTTGTTTTGGCAAAGGATTTCACAATGCTGAAAGAAATGGAATAGGCTTACATTACTTTTAAAAGGTATTTTCAAGGATATATCAAACAATCATTTGTTAAAGCAAAGTGCTGCCTTGAAATTCTGCCCTATCACCTTTGTGTCAATCTGTAGACAGTAATAGCAAGAGTTGGGATGAAAGTATACCAGAGATGCATTTTTTTTTTTACTTCCCAGTTGATTTAGACATTGGTCTATGTATCAAAGATGCCAGAGTTAGACTATTGGCAAATGATGCTTGTTCTTTGCATCAGGTTAGAAATGAATGTATGTATAGTGAATACAGAGGATGAAAATTAATGAGGAAACAAGGCTTCTCTATTGCAATCCTTTCATCCATGTAAATTTCACATTTTTTTGTCATTTTTGAAAGCAATTTCTTATCCATGCAATAGAATGACAATCATTTTAAAAAAATAGAATTTATTTTAACACAGCAAAATCAAGAAGACTGAAAAGGAACAAGATATTAAAGACACAATTTACTCAAAAAATCTGAAGACCAAACTTTAGAGCTAAATGTTGGTATCTTCTAACATAATGTGATTAGCTATTTTCCTTCAGATTGCACACATTTCTCTTTCAAATGAGTTATTAATTATCCTCAGGGAAGTGCAAGGTTGTTTTTCATGCCAATCATGACATTTAGCAAAAAAAAAAAAAATACAACTCTTCTCTTTTTGCCATTCATCTGACCTCTTTCAGAAATCTATCAACCTTTTTGAGTTGGACAGTATTTCAGCCACATAATAAAATGTGATGAGTGGCACAGCTCAGCATTTTTGCAATGTTCTCCTGTGTCTCTTTGATTGCAGCAAAATTGACACATGGCATTGTTCTGGTTGTCAGAATGCACATGAATTATGTACTGCATGGGGCCAGGTCAGAAATGTGGTTGGCCTTGGAGAATACACACATCCAAACTCTATCACACCACAAGGTTTGAGTATTGAATGTGGAAGGATATTGAAACTTCTAAACGCAAGGACTTCAAATTAGTTGCTAAGATAATACTCAATGGAAGTGAAGTGCTCAAAGAATGAATATATTAATAAACCTAGTTCAGAATATGATGATCATCATTTTGAATTTGAGAATAGGTATCAAGAACAAGTACCTTTCAGTTCAAAAAAATATTTCAAATATATTAATTTTCTATGGTCCATTAGGAGGAACAAAAAAATAGACTTCTATAGAAGAGATTGATAAGGGTAAGGACGATGATGTTGATGGTTTTTTTAAAAAAAAATATAGTGGGATGGAAGTTTCAAAGTGTCAACGAAAGTGGAAGAAAAATTAAAGTTTGGGAAAGAATGATTTAAAGGCATTTCAGAAAACATACTTCATTTTGTTTAAATCAGAGTTAAATACATATTTCCAAAGAAACACAACATGACTCAGCATGACTGCAAAGTTACTGCTTGATTGAGAAGTTTGATTAAAAAGACATTTGAATTTCTGTATGAAATGCACATTTAAAATGGAACCAAGAAGCCAATTCCTTTCTCTATTTTTTTCCTTCCTCCGGTGAAAATATGCAGCTGACTGTGAGGCACACAGTTGATCAATCAATAATATTTATTCAGTCAGTGACCAGCAAAGTCACATGGTCAGCTTCTATGACCGTGGCTAGGTCTGAGCTTCTCCAACATTTTACCACCCTTAATATAATCTGAATTTTGCACCATGAGTACAGCCTTGATGCTTTGTTTTGAATCATTTTTGCTAAAGAGCAAAACCAAGTTTACTCACAATGAAAAGAACTATCTTTGTTTACTGAAGCATGCTTTCCGTGAATTGTTTCCCTTTCTATGTCCGTAAACATAGCCTTGATTGCACTTGACTAGCTATTTCCATAAATACTGTTGCTTACCTGCATTAGAATTTTACAGATAAGAGCCAAGTGCTACACAAACGCTTCCCAAAGACACTCCAGAGCGGGTGTCACTGTCCCTTAAATATTAACGTGACACAAAAACCGAAGAGCAAACTCCGAAACATTCATTGATGCTTCTCAATTCTCCCTCTTTTGCAGGCGAGGGTGTGTGCATTGTCTTTCAACACACTTGAAATGGTGCTTTTGTTGCTGAATTGTTACCGCGGCACTGCATCCAAGTGTATCATGAAATTTAGACCCACCTATTACAAGATGCTTATGGAAATCACCTGCTGTTACTTCACCTCTCTACACAACCCATTCTTTGGCATTCTTTGCAGCAGAGTCAACATTTCACTTACTGAAGTACCTTGCTTCACATTTTGCTATTTGAAACACTTCTGCGAGGGTTTTTTTCCTGAAAAATTAAACAAGAATGATGCTAACACCTGGCAGACTTTTCTAAGCGCCACTCACTCCTCAGTCTGATTTCACAGGATTTATTTATTTGTTTGTTACTGTGTCCATGTTGCGTAACACAATGCAGACTTTTCTAGCATTTTTATACTATATGTGCATTCATTTTTTCTTCCCTTTCAAATTTTCTACCCTCAGAAGAAGGGAGACATTGATGATGATGGTGATGAATCATGGCATATGTGCAAATAATAATTTAAAAATTCTATTGGGTTATTTAGGTCATTACATCCAACTATCTGTTCAGTGAAAGAAATTAAAGAAATCTACAAGAGACAGCTGTCTAATCCAGATTTTGCTGGAATACTTCAGGGAAGGAGGACCTTCTCTCTCCCATGACAATTGTTTTGATTCTCAAAATGCTCTTACTCTGAGCAAGATTTTTTTCTCCCCAAGGATTTAAGCAGAATTTAACTTCATACATACTCAGACCATTGTGCCTTCTGAGTGTGTGGCATCCTTTCCAAACCCTCTCTGTAAGATTTTCTCAAATCTAAACATACTCAGCTCACCCAATCTTGCCTCACGAGACTTCATTCCCAATTACTGGCATTTCCAAATGTTTGTGTCTATTGTGGCATAACAGAGTAGAACTATTGTCTCCTGTAATTAATTCTCAGTCCCTGGACAACCTTCAAACAGATAATTTTTAACTATACCAACAATGGGTGCCCTTTAGAAGAAATATGTAACAGTCTGTCCTACCGTGCAGCTTGGGATGTTTCATTCTTTGTACTGATTATTTTAAAAAATTGAGTCTGTTAGGATTAGTTGGGGGAGGGGTAGAAATTGGTGTGTTAAGCCTTGACAAGGTTCTTTTTTCTTTTGCTGTTCTGAACCATCCATGAAGCCAACAAAATTTGAATGCCATCCACTCTGATCAACTCCAAGGCCACTTTTTTTGTACTTTATTAATAGGTTCAGGACCTATTCTGAGTAACCACCAGAGTACCAACATTAGTTTTCAGAGAGAGAGAGAGAGAGAGAGAGAGAGA
Organism: Bothrops alternatus; assembly: GCA_034064705.1. Taxonomy (NCBI): domain Eukaryota; kingdom Metazoa; phylum Chordata; class Lepidosauria; order Squamata; family Viperidae; genus Bothrops; species Bothrops alternatus. The sequence goes on from JARGCV010000666.1 coordinate 3,226,230, forward strand.
GAGAGAGAGAGAGAGAGAGAGAGAGAGAGAGAGAGAGAGAGACTACATTACTCCCTTGTAATCTCTTAATTTGTGGTAGAATCAGGGCAACTGGATGGAGCTGAACATTTACTGACTGGATGCCCTTCCTGACACTACATGGTGTTTGCAGCAGATTTTTTTTTTCTTTCAGCTCTAGGAAAGAATCATCTGCTGCTACCTAAGATCGAACTCTCAACTGTCCAAGTGGGAATTGAGCATTTTCACCACTAGGCCAGCACACCCTCGATAGACACACAACCAGGATATCTCTGTGTTAGTGCAGCCATGTATATACAGATTCCAATGAATACAGAGAGAAATATCTATTTCAAGAGTTGTAATCCATCAGGAGAACAGCAAGCACTAGATGGCACCGTAATATTGTAGTTAGCATGTCAGTAGATCTTTGGCATCTATATGGTATAAAAGAATATATAGTCTCAAGCGTGTATGTGTGTTTGTGTGTGCACATGCAGGTACACACATATTCATCTGCATATATTATATATACATGCACATATACAGTGTGTATATCTATGTCTATGCCTATGTCTATCTCTACCTCTATCTCTATCTTTATTTCTATCTCTATATCTATATATCACTGTTAATTATAATCAATTATAACATAACTCTCAAATAAAAAAATACAATGATATGAATATTGTTAGACGATTCCACTGGACATTCCACTGAATTGAAGTAGCTCCTTGGATAAGCAGCAAAATATTTCAAACCATCAAGATAAGAAGTTGCTATGACGTAGCCTCCAGACAACTCTACCTGGATGGCTGAGAAACTTGATTGACTTTTTTCACTGGACAGTTGTAAAATATGTTATCCTTAATTGTTTTGCAGATAGTTAACATGTTCCATATTTAACTGAAACTTGTATATGCTGAGGTGCATGCGTATGTAGATAGAAAGATAGAGATGATAGAGACAGAGATGAGATATATTTTTGTGTGTACATTTGTTTGCATCTGTGTGCTGGCATTATCTTAAATCACAAAATAATGAAGATTATGAAGGTTGATGAAGATCAATGTAAATTAATATTCAAACTAAAAGAGCACCAGAATATATTGATCAAAGTGGGAGTGGGAATAAGAGAGAAAAACTGTCAGGAAGCTGTATCAAAGACTTATCATCATGAATATTGACTTATTCAGAAATAAAAAGGCAATGTTGCCAGAGAAGAAGGAATGAAAGCCAAATAGACAATGTAAGAAGGACTGAGGATGCTGAGCCAAAACCAGAATAAGTTACAGAATTAAAATAGCAGCAAGATAGTTGGAGAGTAAATAGGAGATGTAGCTGCCAAATATATTGGAAAAGGCAAAGATGGGTAAACAATCACAATTAGCTTCCTGAGAGCATGACTAAGAAAAGTCAAAGAAATAAAGCCAGGTCCAGTGGCAACAAGCAGTCAGAAAGGTGATCGCATTGGAACACAAGACAGATGAAAGCTATTGAATGGTGGGGGGTGGGGGTGTAATAATGTACTCAACTATAATACTTGTAATATATAAGAATGACATATTTATTGATATAAGAGGGGTTGCTCGGGCAGTACCTCTGGACCACATCTGGAGGGGGTGGAGAGTGAGGAGTGAAGGAGTGGAGGGAAGTAGGAAGATTGTAGGAGAGGAAGGTGGAAAGTGAGGGAGGGAGAGAGGGGAGGGAAGTAGGAGAATAGGGAGGAAGGAAGAGGGGGATGTGGTGGAGGGGGTGCTGCCGAGCAACACCCATAGTTATTTTATTTTATCTAAGTTCTTAAAAGAATGTATGTTTTGTTCTGTGTGGGAGAAAGCTGAAAAAGATTGTATTAAGTTGAGTTGTATTTTATTTGATTCATTGTTTATAATTACAAAACTAATAAAATATTTGTAAAAAAAAAAGAAGAAGAAGAAAGCTATTGAATGGAAAGAAGACCAGCAGGGAGAAAGGGACAGAGAAAATAGATCTGTTATAACTCTAGAAGTTAGTATCAGAAGGCTAGGAAAAAACATGTGAGGAACTTATTTTCTTTATATAGCTTAATACTGTTTCCAGTTATATGTGTATCCTAAGTTCCTTTGCTTGCTATAATTGCTGGAAATAAACCCCAAGAAATATTCATCCTCTTCAGATTCTGTCTGCATGTCCAAAGTAGATGGGATGTTGTTTTCTTTGATTTTGTATTGCATGCGATGGAAAAGAGAAGAGAAACTGGGAGAGACTTGAAGGGCTGACAAACTGGCCTAAAGACGCTCGTATGTTGAATGTACGTACATACAAGTAGTCCTCACAACTGAGCCCAAAATTTCTTTTGCTAAGTGAGACATTTGTTACGTGGATTTTGCCCCCATTGTATGACCTTGCTGGCCACATTTGTTAAGTAAACCACTGCAGTTGTTAAGTTAGTAACATGGTTGTTAAGTGCAGCTGCCTTCCCCGTAGACTTTGCTCATCAGAAAATTTCAAAAAAAGGTGATCACATGACCCTGGGACCTTACAACTGTCATAAGTATGAATCAGTTGCCAAGGACCTGAATTTCAATCACGTGGCCATGGGGGAAACTGCAAACAGTCATAAGTCACTTTTTGAAGCGCCATTGTAATGGTCATTAAGAGAACCATTGTAAGTGACATGCGAGAAGGCAAAGGTTTATTGGAAATATATACATATGTGGTTAGAAAAAATATTGGATGAACAACTGGATTTCAAACCTGAACTTTTTTTATTAGGCATTATGCCTGAAAAGACTAATAAGCAGAAATTATATTTAATTCTACATATCACCACAGCAGTAAGAATAATTTTTGCACAATATTGGAAGAATGAAGCTTTGCCATCAGAGGAAGAAATAATCAGGAATGTGCAGAGATGGACAGATTAACTATGAGGCTGAAAGACAAAGAAGATACAGACTATTATCAAATTTGGAATTTATTTTACACTTCGTTAGAGAAAAGAAGCAAGGATTAGGAATTGAATATGTATTAATTTAGCAAATTTCAGACAACTTGTTGATTGGAAAAAATTAACATATATGGGGAAAACATTAATAAAAAAGATTGAAAAAAAAAGAACCATTGTAAGTGAAGGACTACCTGTACATGACTCCAATAATTTAAAATTCTGAAACTCCATTCTCAGCTCAGTTCCCTAGACATTAAAGTTCTCATGGATTCACAGGGCTATTTGGTGATTAAATATTCAGCATTGAAAATCAGTGAATTGAGGATTCTCAACCCATCTTGAAACTTCCTCTTTTTTTCCACCCACCTTTAAAGAGGAAACCCCTTCGATCTGGTCCAAGAGTTTTCAATATTGAACAAATGGACATTTTTAATGGTTTGGCTCATCTTCATTTCTCCATCTCTTGTGCTTTTTAACCAATTTTTTTTTATCCTTCTGTTATTTATATCAACTGATTACTTGGCTGAGAGTTTAACAGCTGGGACTGGGGTGCATTTCTGAATTTCTTATACATTAAGCATGTAAATGAAAAGTCTGTAGCTAAGTGATAGGCCGTATATTTTGCATGGAAAGTTCAACCCCAAGTCCAGACCTTACTATCTCCAAATAAGTTTAGGAAAGTCTTATTTGAAATCCTCAGGAGCTGCTGCTGATCAATAATATTTCACTGGAAGGTCCAGTGGTCCGTTCAAAGGTTGACAAATCTAAATTAATATTTAGCAGACTGAAAAAAATGGAAAGGAGCTAAAAATTCAACATTGTACCAAGAAGACCTTTAATGGGGGGAAAATGTTGAAAGAAGTGGCATCACTCACTTCTGCTGAGTTATTTTTAGTGCAACAAACACTGAAACCTCTGTCAAAAGGAGACTTTATATACATAATATGTGTAAACATATATACATATATGTGTATATGTATGTGTATCCAAATCCGTATCCGTATCCACATGCATACACATACACATACATATACACAATGTTTTTTTTTCTAAAAAAAAAAAAAGGTGCTGGAACTCACACATGTCATACAACCTGCCTTGCCTACCCTACAAGGTTCTATCCAAAAAAGGTGCCAGAACTCCGTTCTGGGCATTCTACGAGGAAAACAAGCCCTGCATATACATATACATACTAATTGTATACGGATATGTACTGTATATGGGTATATACAGAACATTCAAAAAGTATTCAAAACTCCTTCATTTTTGTCAATTTTGTTATGCTGATTCTACAGTTGTTGAAATTCATTGTTTTTCTCATTATCCTAGACCAGGGGTAGGCAACCTTGGCTCTTTTATAACTCGTGGACTTCAACTCCCAGAATTCCTAAGCCAGCCTGGCTCAGCTTGGAAAACTCTCCCTTTCCTCTCAGCATGGCTGGCTCAGGAATTCTGGGAGGTGAAGTCCACGAGTCATAAAAGAGCCAAGGTTGCCTACCCCTGATCTACACTCAGTACCCCTTAATATATACATATATACATATATACATACATACATACAAAAACATGCACACACAAAAACATACACACATATTTAGTTGAAGGTGTTAGTGTTACTTCTAAACTTTTCAAGGAGCTCCCAAGGAAAAAAAATGTGAAGCAATTACATAGTAAGCATGTTGCACAGGGAGAGGACGGCTCATTATAGTCTCATATCTTCATCTAAACTAAGCACACTTGGGTACATTGAAAAGCAACCAAATGTGCCTTGCATTTCTGCACAAGAAAAATAGGGATGCTCATGGAATCATCTCTAAATGTTTAAATATTCATTTTCTTATCCAGGGGAGAGAATCTTCTTAGTGCTTTCGGTAAGCTGTATTGCAAATGTGTACAATTGCTTTATGGGCATTAATTAAATTTATTGTTCCCATGCAAAAAAGAAATCCCCACAAAGAATTGTCATGGGCCTGTTTAAGAAGACAATTACAAGGAAACAGTTTGGAAGTGAAAGAGCAACAAATGGAATCCAAATCTTGCTTAGGGTTTCTATGGCTGTCTCCCATAAAACAAATTGATAGCCTAAGCAAAAAAGTAGGTTGGGGGAAAGAGAGCAAATAAGCCCTCTGAAATGAATAGTATCATTGAATGACATGTTATGTAATTTACGTAGCACATAGATATGCATAATTATATGCAAAGTATCACCAGGTGGGAATCATATCCGGACTGTCCAGTCATTAACCTCACAAAAGCATTTCTAGAATTCCACAAACTTCAGAGGTTTCTCTGATTTGAACAGTAAAGAAGTTTTATCCTCACTGGTTTTTCCAAGGCTTTGAAAACCCTTTCAAGGAAGGTCAGATTGGTGTTTCTCTGTTATGCCGGCCTCTGGCAGTTGAAAACATTTTTATTAAAGCAGACCTTTGACATGAAAATGGGATTTTAGCTGATGAAGTTTGGAGCATATTGGTGTTCTGTTATTTTTATAGTTTTCTTAATGAGTTTTAATTCTGTTTTTAATTTGTGTTTTAATTTTATTCTTGCTTTGATTTTGTTTCATGTTAGCCCTTGAAAGGAAAACCAGGATTCAACAGTCTCTCTCTCTCTCTCTCTCTCTCTCTCTCTCTCTCTCTCTCTCTCTCTCTCTCTCTCTCTCTCTCTCTCTCTCTCTCTCTCTCTCTCTCTCTCTCTCTCTCTCTCAGCTTGGCTGTGTTCTGATTGGGTGGAGGTGTGTTCTGATTGGTTAGGGGTTTGGCTGTGCTCTGATTGGATGGGGGAAAACATATGTGTGTGTGTGTGTGTGTGTGTGTGTGTGTGTATACCATAACAAAAGTGTAGTGATTTACTTTACAACAACTGTGGCAAGAAAAATAATAAAACGGGACAGAATTTACTTAAAACATGTCTCACAAAACAACAGGAAGTTTGAGCTCAGTTGTTGTAAGTCAAAGACTACCTGTACTGGCTAACTGTGTATCTCTCATTGAATGTAGTTTGCTTGAATCTGCTTTTATTATCATGACATTTATAATGATTAAACAGACTCTGGTTTAATTATATATGAACCCAGTCAGAGAATAAAGTAATTAACTGGGACCTTGTCATATTTTAGTACATGGACTTCTTTTAGTTATTATTTTATATTCCTGGTAGCTTAAATTCTTTAAGTATATTCTCTTAACTATGTCTAAGATGCTTGAAATGATAATTGCTGTAATATCTATTATACTCATATACAAATTTAATTGATAAGCCTTTATATCCAGAGTTCAAAATTTCTCTAATTAGGTTTCAACCTTCTCTTTTATTATTCTTCACTTATCAACATATACAAACACACACACACACACAATATTTTATATAATTGGAGAGAAAGAATCTGGAATTCACTAAATAATATTATCCAGGTTTCTGGCTAAGGGATTGAGACAATAAAACTTTTTAAATATGATTATTTGTTGCTTTATCCCAGACAATAAATGGTATCATAATAGCACCATCTTATATATGTTTAGTCACATTAATCTCAGTTGGGTACTCAGATGGAAAAGATGTCAAACTTCCTTAGGAAATCAATAATTAATCACACCATTTTTAATAGTTCATAGGGAAGATATTGTTTATTTCCAATTAAAAAGGAAATGTTGACCTCCCCATCATCCCATTTTCATGTTTTCTAAGTGTCCATGACATAACAAGCAAATAAATGATGAGCAGCAGAACTCAATGGTTTCATAAACACAATCCATGTGGCTAAATAGTTCTTGTGCATCTTGTGTATCTCTCTTCATGAGTGGTCTTTCAAATGTTCAATAAGCCTTTAGCTTTAAGCCTGCAAAAAATATGTATGTGATTTTACCCCTTTCTGAAATGCAGCAGCTTGAATGAAAGAATGAATGAATATGTGAATGAAAAAGAGAAAGAATCAATGACAAATGTCTGGTTTGAACTAAAGACAGCACTGTCTGACCAATGTCACTGTATGCATTTGAAAACTTAAAAAAAAAGTGTGGATGCATGATCATCATATTTTTCTTTCTATTTCTTTGCAGTCTGTTTCATATTAGTTTATGTTATCTTGTGTTATTTTATCAGTTTGTTTTTAAAAGGAAAAAGTTCATAAAAACAATCAATAAAATGAAGTATAGTAATCACCAAGAAAAAGTCTAAAATTCCCAAACATTGAGTTGAAAATATTGGGGTTTTTGTTTTGTTGTTTTGTTTTGTTTTTTTGCAAAGGGAGATTTTTTATAATACAATGTACAAGTATGTGTGTGTAATAATAAAACCATATTTCATTCAAAGAAAGGGAAAGACTTTTATAAGACCAATTTAATCTTGCTTTTCCTTTTACCCATTCTTTTTTCTTATCCAGTAGAGGAAATGGTTATAGAAAACAATTGAAATGTATTCAGCTTTTTTTTTTAAATCATTTAAAACCAAAACCAAAACATTGTTAACGTTTCATATTTGAGCTCGGTCTGAAATTATTCCTAAATAATGGGTTATGTTGAACCCTTTACTTGAATGTATATACTTCATCCTTTTCTCTTGTCACTTAGTAATTCTGTCATTTTGAATAACCCTGATAGGAAAGCCAGTTCTGCAACAAGTTGCTAATGATCCACCAATTCCACTCTGCTGTCAACGGAACTGCTGCAGAGAGTAATTTCTCTCAATGTGTCAATAAAAATGCCATGCCATGTAGCCATTAATGGATGTGGCAAGAAAAGCAGTTAATTAGTTGGCTCCCAAAATAAATACTGTCAGCTCTAATTTCCCAGCTAATAACAACGCTTGGTCCTCCATGATGAACCAGTCAACAAAAACTGCAGATCAGTTCATCCCTTAGATGGAAAAGGGAAGAAGAGAGAGGAACAGCACTAGACAGAAAGATAGATGCTACTCATTCTGTTATAGACTGCTTTTGACGTACTGCAGTGTTCCAGACAGACAAAACTTTATTTTGACCTTGACCAATAAAAACACAATTAGAAAAAATAACAGCACACAACTCTCCCCGAACAATAAGAACTATGAGCGAACATTTGCGGGTGAAGCTCGCACATAATGTAATATGCTACTTTTAGAGAAATAAATTTATCTTGATTGTTTAGCAGAGTGCCCTAAAAATTTAAATGACAGATGGTTAATCAACTGGAGGCAAATGTTCCTGTAGATCTGGCAATGCAAAAGAACACGGATTGTGGTTACTATGGCACCCATATCACAGGGACAGTGTTGGATTTCCTATGGGGTTTTCCTATATTTCTCTTCCAGGACAACTATGGAGAGAACATTGAATCAAGATAAGGTTAAAGCACTCCTAAATTTGGGGGCTGAGATATGCTATAAATCTTTGCATATTTTCATGCAATGAAAATTGCAAAGGTTAAGGGGTCCGGACCAGGAGACCTTTGACAGAAGGGCACATGAGAAGGTAATGTGGGGAGGGGGCAGTTGATTCAGAAATATTACCTTGAATTTGGACTTTCATGCATACCTATATACCCATCACGGTCATCTCTTCTGAGGCACTAAGTGGACTATGAAGCAGAAAGGCTAAGAAACAAAAGGCATGAAATAAGGAAACATAGCTAAACCAACATCATAGATTTACATCAAAGCACTATTCACCACAATTTTTTTCTTCTGTGTTAGGTATCACTTCATAATTGGCTTTTCTTCATTAAGTTTTATAGTATCTCATTCAGTCCATGAAAAAATACGGGTTTGTCAATCTTCCTCTTCCACACAACATACATTCTTTCATGATTGCTTCGCAGTTGAAGACCCTACTGGTCTTTCAAATTAAAGGACCTATTCTTCTTTTACCCTTTTTTACCTGTTTATAACCCTGTTTATAACCCTGTTTATAATCCTTTGCTTTGGGGTTAGGGCAACTGAATGGAGCTGAGCATTTACTGGCCGGATGCCTTTCCTGACACCTACATAAAGTTCACAACAGATATTTTCTCTCTGCATCCAGATAAAGAATAATTTGTCACTGCCTAGGATTGAACTTTCAACTTTCCAAGTGGGAAGTGAGAGTCTTCACCTCTAGGCCACCATGCCACTCTCTATCATAGAAAATACAGCCATTATATTAATTATCCTTTTAAAGCAGACTGCATTGGAATCAGATTGAAGATTTGATCGAAGCACCAATATTTGCACATTTCCTTCTGAATTTGCAAGTACATATGTAAGTCTTCATAAGTGTCTAACTTTTTTTTTATTAAAAAAATTCTTTTATTAAAACAATCAGCATTGAACATAAAATCTTAGTATGCATCAATCATCATAGCACCTGGTATACAACACTAAGTATTAATCTTTGTAAACGTCTGGTTTGGTAAACATTTTTCACTCCTCACATCAAGCCTCAACTATATGCCTGTTACACTTTATTTGATTAGTGTTTCTCTTTTCTATAGTTTATCCACAGTTTCTAGTCTATCACATATTATTCATCTCAGTATTAGTACAATCTTTTAGGATCCCTAACCAAAAATCCTGAGGTAAAAGTTTAATGACCTGAGGTAAATCTTATATATGGACTATCTACTATATCTAGTCTATCACATATTATTCATTTGCGCTTCTGAATTAACTTCGTCTCAGTAATAGTGCAATCTTTTATAGTCCCTAACCAAAGATCCTGAGGTAGAAGTTTCATAACCTGAGATAGAAATTCAATCCGCTTTATCAATATTAAAGCAAACAACATTAGGCATAAGCTCATGTTAAGAGGCATTCGTCATAGAACATAAACATACATTAGGTGTTAGTTTTTGTAAACGTTTCAATTGGTAAACATTCTTCCCTCCTCACGTCGAGCCTCAACTAAACGCCAGATACATTTTGTTTGATTGGTGTTTCTCTTGTATATAGTCTATCCACTGTTTCCAGTCTGTCAAATATTGTTCATTGGAGCGATCCTTCAAGTATGCTGATATTTTCGCCATTTCCGCCAAATTTGTTACTTTCAAAGTCCATTCTTCCATAGGCGGTATTTCTGGATTCTTCCAGTATTGTCCCACCAACAGTCTTGCTGCTGTGATCAAGTTCAGAAATAAGTTCGTCTCTGAGGTAGTGCAATCTTTTGTGATCCCTAACAAAAAAACCTGAGGTAGAAATTCAATATGCTTTTTGAAAATGGTTTGGAGTGTCCACCATATCTTCCTCCAGAAGGCTTTGATTTTTCTGCATGTCCACCATACATAAAAGTAGGTAGCCTCCCCGTCACCACACCTCCAGCATTTGGGCTGGAAGTCTGGGTAGATGAATAATAGTTTTTTCGGGTCGAGGTGCCACCTATAGAACATCTTGTAGAAGTTTTCCCTTAAGTGTTGCGATTTCGTAAATTCTACATTTCTCACCCAGATTTTCTCCCACGTGTCCATGGTGATAGAATGCCCAAAGTCTTGTTCCCACTTTATCATACAGTTCTTGACTAGCTCGGTTTCAGAGTCCATTTCTATCAGAATGCTGTACACTCGTTTGATGTGCATGATCCCCTGTTCTCTAATCTGTTCAATTAGGTTCTCGTCGGTCTGGGAGAAACCCTTCTTCTTATCTTTATGCCACCTTGATTGCAGTTGTAGATATGATAGCCAGGTACCTCCTATTCCTTTGTTTGCTAGCGTTGCTTGGGGTTTCAAGAAGAACCCATTTTCTTCTCCCAGTACAAGTTTACTGTAGGGCACCACTTCTTGCCCTTGGGATGTGTTTACATCCCCTATTGCATGTCCGGGGATCGTCCAGATGGGAATTTTGTCGTGTAGGAGGTGTTTATATTTCTTCCAGACCCATAACAATGGGATCCGTAGTGGGTTCTCCTTGAAGTTCCTGTCTGCCTTTTTGTCGTATACTAAGTATGCGTGCCAGCCGAATAGTAGACCATGCCCTTCAACATTCAGTATTCTATCATTCGTCATATTGATCCAGTCACTCAACGCCACCAACATCGCTGCATAGTAGTATAGCTTTAGATTCGGCATTTTTAGTCCCCCTCTCTTCCTCATGTCCTGGATGATTTTTAGTTTCACCCTCGGTCTCTTGCCGTCCCAAATAAATCTGTTGATGCCCCTCTGCCAATTGTCCAAATCCTCATCCTTTTTGAGTATGGGTAGCATTTGGAAGAGAAATAGAAATCTTGGCAGGACGTTCATCTTTACTGCTGCTATCCTGCCCAGCAAGGATAGTCGTAGTGTTTTCCACCTTTCCAGATCTGCTTGTATCTTGCTCCACAGCACCTCGTAGTTATTTTTGTATAATTTCGCATTCATTGTTTCTATCTCCACTCCCAGGTATTTAACTTTCTTAACTATTTCACAACCCGTTATTCTTTTCAAGTCCTGTTTTGCTTTGTTGTCTAGATTTTTAACTAGCATCTTCATTTTTGATATATTCACTTTAAAACCTGATACCTTGCCATAGTCTTTCATTATCTCCATCAAACTCCTTGCTGATTGTACTGGTTGCGATACTGTCACCAGCAGGTCGTCTGCGAAGGCACACAGTCTGTAGTCCTGTTGTCCAATCTGTATGCCCTTTATGTCCTCTGCTGCTCTTATCTTGTTCAGCAGAATCTCCATCGTTAAGACAAATAACAGTGGTGACAGCGGACAGCCCTGTCTCGTGCCTCTTTCTATGTTGAATGGGTCCATTAGTTCGCCGTTCACAATGATCTGGCCCGTTTGTTTCTGGTAGATTGCCATTATGGAGTTGAGGAACTGCTTTCCCATTTTCATCCCCCGGGCTAGGTTCGTCAGGAATGGCCAATTCAGTCTGTCAAAGGCTTTTTCTGCGTCCACAAACATGAGGGTAGCAGGTACCTGGTTGTGCCTTTCCAAGTACTCTATTATGTTCAACAGCTGTCTCACGTTGGTTTTCATCTGACGCCCTTGTATAAACCCCGTTTGATCCAGGTGAATTATTTTTGTAATACAGTCATTAATCTGTTGGCCAGCACTTTTGTGAAGAGTTTGTAGTCTGTGTTCAATAGTGAGATGGGCCTATAGTTTGCCGGTTGTGCATTATCTTTTCCCTCTTTGGGGATTAGAGAAATGTAGGCTGTTTTCCTGGAGGGTGGGACTTGGCCTCCTTCTTGTATGTTGACAAATAGCTTTCTGAGGGGTTCTATCATTTCCTCTTGGAGATGATTGTAATAGGTAGCCGTTATCCCATCCGTCCCGGGTGATTTCCCTTTTTTCAGTTTTTTGATCGCTGAGTGTATTTCCTCCTTCGTGATTGGGGTGTTCAGGGCATCTCGTTGTGTATCGGTGAGTACCATTAATTTTTTGTTTTGTAGAAACTTTTCTATCTCTTTGTCCTGTACCTTCTCCTCAGCGTATAGCTTTGAGTAGAACTCGGTGAAAGCTTTCTTAATGGTTTCCTGTTTGAATTCTTCCTTGCCTTTGTACTCTATCTTTTCAATTATGCGGGCTTTCTGTTTCTTTCTTATGGTGTAAGCCAGCCACCGACCCGGTTTGTTGGCGCTACAGAATGTCTTGTGTTTTGCATATTGTATATTCCATGCTACTTGATCTGCCATCAGCATGTCAAATTGTTTTCTTAGTATCTTAATTCCTTCTTTTGTGGCTTTGTCCTCCGGTCTTTTTATTAATAATTGTTCCTGTTTCTTTATCTCCTCCTCTAGTTCCTTTTTTTTCGTTCTTGTTTGCGTCGGTGCCTGGCGTTCATGTTCATGAGGATCCCGCGCATAAATGCCTTGCTAGCATCCCAAATCATTTCAATGGGTGTTTCATTGTTCATATTTATATTAAAGAATTCCTTCATGGCACTTTTGCATTCAGCCACCTCTTTCTCGTGTCTAAACAGGTTTTCATTAATTCTCCAGGATCTCCTCGATTTCTGATCCTGTCTTAATTCCATCCCTACTGGGTTATGGTCTGTTAGTACTTTGGGTAGAATTGACACAGTGTTTAGGCAGACTAGCAAGTCACTAGATGCCAGGATGAAGTCGATTCTGGAAAATAATTGATGCCTGTCGGAGAAAAAGGTGAATTCTTGCTCTTTGCCGTGCCTTTCCCTCCAGACGTCTGTCAGTACAAGGTCTTCCTTCATGTCAAAGAAAGATTTAGGCAACTTGGAGTGCTTCTGTGGGTTAGGTTTTGTTTTCTTCTTGTCTAGGGCAATCTCTATGACCCCGTTCCAATCTCCCAGAATAATACATGATCTGTAGTTGAGTTGTATTAACTTCTTGTGTATCTTTTTGTAGAATTTTCCTTGTTGTTGATTTGGTGCATATATGCCCATCACTAGAATTTTCTTGTCATCCTGTGTCACTTCGATTGCTAGGTATCTACCCTGGGAGTCCGACTCTATTAGCTTAGCTATTACATGTTTCTTCACGTATATAACAATCCCATTCTTCTTTCGTGGTGCCGCTGCGACAAAATGTGTACCTAGTCTGTTGTTGATTAAGTATTTCTGGTCCGCTGCTCTGATGTGTGTTTCTTGTAGGCAAATTATGTTGTTTCTTCCTTGATACAGATAATGAAATATCTTTCTCCTTTTCTGTGGGGAATTTAGTCCGTTAACGTTCCATGTCAAGTATTTAGTTGTCATTGTCGGTTTCAGAATACTCTTGCAAGACCACTTCTGTTCTATCTCTTGTGTTCTTCTTTGGTCTCGTTCCCATGGTATCCAAGTTGGTGCTCATGTTGTGTAGAGGGGTCGTGCCTTGCTGCTCCGTGCGTTTGGTGGTGGATCTTAGTATTCTGCTCTCTGCAGTCTGTCCTGTTTCCTTGTTGTTGTTGCTTTCTGTTCTCTGTGTCGTCATGTCTCGAGTTGGTCCTTTCCTTTCTCTTGCTACTGCGTCGGTCTGTATTTCTGGGTGGTTTGCTCGTTGTTCTCGGTCCCTTCCGCGTTCCAGTGGCCCTTCTGCTTCTTCTCTCGTGATGTGCTGAGGCCCACCTGACGTCAGTTCCTTTGCAAGAAATTCTCTGGCTTTCTGGACCGAGTTCAGGTAGCATCTTTTATTCTTATAGAGAAGTGACATCCCCGTTGGGGCTTCCCATCAAAATCGCATGGTGCATAATCTCAGTTCGTCGACCAAAAATTTGTAGTCCTTTCTGTCTCGCAGCATCGTTGGGGGGATGTCTTTCAGTACTTTCACTTCCTGCCCCTCTATGTATAATTTCTTGTTGTAAGATGTGACTGAGATGAGGTTCCGGAACCCCTGCGTTGCAAAATGGATAACCACACCCCTTGGTCAACGCCTGTCCGTTGCCTTCCATGCGCCCACTCTGTAGATTCTGTCAAATTGCCATGCGATCTCTGTGGTGCTTTTTTCCAGAAATGTTGCCAGGGCTTCTATAAAGGTTCCAAGCAGGCCTCCTTGGGTTTCGTTTGGCTCCTCTTTCCAGCCTCTAAACCTGATTGCAGATGCCATTTGCCAGTATTGCATCATGGTGGACTGGTCTTGAGCCACCCCTTTCATTTCTGCTATCTGTCCCTCTAAATGGTTCTCCACTTCTTCCATCTGCTTGTCCACCTTCTCCCTGATCTCCTGGAAATTTTTCTCCATTTCCTCCCTTATTCCCTTGTAGTGTGCTTGCATCGCCTCCTTCATTTGGTCCAGGTCTGCGGCCATCGCCCTGCACTGCTCTTCCCATTTTCTCTCCAGCTCCCTACCTTGGTTTATCAGCATTTGTTTTATGTCTTTGCAACTTTCCTCCAACTTTTTGTCCATTCCATCCATCCTTATTACCAGCGTCCCTATTACTTCTTTTAATTCTTGTATCATGTGTGCTGTTGGGCTGGCTTGTGTGCATTGATGGGTCTGGGGATCTGCCGTGGGATGGAAGGGTGTGGGGGTGGGTAAGGTGCTTCCTGGTGGTTTAGTAGGCTGGGCAGGGGAGGATACAACTCCCATCGTTTGTGTCAGTTTGGTCTGTTTGGAGGCCATCTTGAGGTTATCCTCCTGTTGTCCTGGCACTGTTTTGGTTTCCAAATTGGACCAAATTGGACACTAGGTTGTGATCTGATGATGATCCAGTAGCCTAGCCTTTCAGGGTGGGGGGCTTCAGGTTTTAGGCAGTGTAGGGGTAAGAGCCTATATTCAGGCAGTTCTGTGTTCAGGGAGCCTATTCAGTGCCTTTGCCTTGGCTTCCTCTTCACTCCCCTCTGCCAGCCTGTTCCTTCTCTTTGTTCTTTTCTGGCTCTTTCTTGCCCCTCTTTCTCTGCTGTCTTGCCCAGGTCACTTTCTCCTGTCTTCTGGCAGCCTGTGTTTACAGATCCCTTCTGCCTTTCCTTTGTAGCGCTCCAGGTTGCCTTCCAACTTTCTTCTTCCTCCCACCTTCTTCCCTGGTAAGTCCTGCCCTCTTCTGAGTCCCTGGGGCTCCCTTTCTGGTGGGTCTGGGGTGCAACGCGTGGGGTAACACTCACCAGTCCCTCTGCCTGAGCCTTCCCCCGTTGTCTGCTTCTTTGCTGCCTCCTTCTTTTCGATGCTGCTCTCCACCAGCTCTGCTTGCCTCCTCTTTTGTTCTCCGGATCTGGCTCCCTCCTCCGTTCTTCCAGCTTTCTTTTCTTCCTTCTGCTCGTCCGGGGGTCGTTTCTAGGTCTGCAGACCCTCCCGGCGGCCCTTGCTGGTCTCTCCGGTCTCTCCGGCTTCTTCCTCCTTCTTCTTGTCCCCGCTCGCGCTGGTTCTCTCCTGCAGCGCGGCAGCGCAGCAGCGCGGCCTCTTTGGGCCTGCCGGCCGGCCGGCCAGCCACCGCCAGCTTCCTCCGCCCCGTCTGCGGCTTTTTCGGCTTCTTTGGAGGCAATTTTCGCCTCGCTGGCTCCGGCTGGGGGTCCTTTTCAGCTGCGCCTTCTTTTCTGGCACTTCGCTCTCCTGGCGGTCCGGTATTTGGCCGTGAAACGAAAGCCCCATCTCGGAGCTTTCGTTGGGTGCCTCCGGTCAGCGTGACCAGAACCGGAAGTTGAGACATACTTTTTTTGAGTAGCTGGATTCACCCGATGTGCTTAACTTACTGGATTTGCACAATGAATCATAAAGTAAGCAGATGGACTGTACCGTAGCCAAAGTTAAATTTAACCAAGATCATCATTTTTCACAAATGCAGCTGCTTGGTCATTAAATAACTGGGCTAAGCAAATCAGTAAAATCAATCAGTGGAGCAAATTGGTGTTAACCCATCTTGTTCTGCAAATTCTTCCACTTCTTTAAATCAAAGATATATACCTCTTGGGAAGATTTAGCCTTAGCTATGTAAACTTAAAAGTAGCTTTCAGTGATTCACAATCTTTTCAGTGCAATGTACTTCACAAGGTTTATCTTGACAAAACTTCTTCCATTGAAATGCAATTAATGTAATTAAATGGAATTAATGTGATTGCTCACCGTATAGCCAATTACACTTCCTTCCTATCAGAGTAAAATTTGGCAACAACTTCTGAAGAAACCACAAGAGGGGGGGTGAAACAAAATACTCAGCTTTTAAGCAAGTATCCACCTATTAAAATGATATAAAGTATAAATATAAAAAATATTTATAAATATAAAAAATATAAAGCCCTAGGTTGTATCAACAGAGGGATAGTTGCAAGATCACATGAAGTGATATTTATACTGATGGGAACACACTTGCAATGCTGAGTCCAATTTTGGTCACATACAGAAAAGATGTTGAGACCCTAAAAAGTCTGCAGAGCACAGCAACAAAAATGATAAGGACTAAGCCATATGATGAACGATTGCGGGAATTAGGCATGTCTAGACTAACATAGAGAAGGACTAGGGGTGATAGAATAGCAGTTTTCTGGTACTTGAGGAGCATCCACAAAGAAGAGGCAGATGACTTATTCTCCAAAGCATCTGAGGGCAGGATAAGAAGTTCATTAGAGAGAGATCTAACCTAGAACTAAGGAGAAATTTCCTGACAGTAAGAACAATTAATCAGTGGAACCGCTTGCGTCCAAAAGCTGTAGGTTCTCCATCAGTGGAGATTTTCAAGAAGAGACTGGAAAGCCACTTGTCCAGAATGGTGTAGGATCTCCTGCTCAAGCAGGGGTTGGACTAGAAGCTCTCTAAGATCTCTTCCAATCCTATTATTAGTCTGTGCTCTATTTTTCTGAACTCTTCTGCCTTGAGGAAATACTTGTTCTTTTGGTAACATAACCTGCAGAATACTTTGAACAGGGAATAAAGACATGCTTTGTGCCAAATTGGCAAAACTCTAGCCGCTTAGTTGCCAGACCCTTGATTTAAGATCTGGCCCTAAAGAATGCTTGCAAAGCTGTATTTGCCCATGTCATTTCCTCACTGTTCTAGCTATAAAAATGAATCCATATACCATCTCGGGGTTAGGGACATGCTGTTGTTTTTCCTTCCTACGAGAAATATTTTACGACACAAATCTATCAATCAAATGTTAATTCGGGGGGGTCGTGCATTAGTACCAACAAACCAGCCAAATCAGAACAGGCAATGTGTGAGTTTCTCAAAGACCTTTTAGCATGAAGGCTTTGTGTGCCACATGAATGATTTATGAAGAAGACTAAAAGGTGACTTGAACTGATACAGATCAGCATGCGAAAAGAATTCCAATGAGGGTTTTCTGGGATCACTTAGCCTTATGAGAGCATTTTCCATTCTTCGTGGCATCATTGTCATTTCAAATCTGTGCTTGAATGGGGAGAGTAAGGGGAGGAAAGATTCAGGAGCATTTAACATTAGAGATAAGCACTCTTTTCCCCCCAAACTGAATCTTGCTCCAGTTCTCATTTTTTAAATATATTTTATCTCCTTTTTTTTTTGGTGCCACTTTGCAGAGAGGTATGTAGGTATTTTGGGGTGCCTATTTCATAAGGATTTTCTTACATTCTACTTTTCAAGGAGCGAATGTAGATTTTTTTTCTAAAACAAAGTATTTTCTACCCCCATAAGCACCACAACAGATTTTGAGACAACACTACCAAACTCCATTGCATGAATGGGTGTTCTGTAACTGAGGATTCCTCCCATGGTCCATAAGCAATGGAAGATGGAGAATGTGCTAAAATCCAAGAATCCAAATTTTTTTCAGAACCTGGATGCCATTAAAAAAAACAATTGCAGTCACAAGCTATCTCCACATCTCATAGTTCTCACACATCTGAGCTAGTTGGACGTGTTCCTGCTCAAAAGCTTTAAAGATTTCAGTATTCTTGGTCAAATAAAACTGTTTAGTTATATGAGATGAGCCATTTCTTTTAAAGAGAGTCCACCTGTGATTTACGGCACGCAGTGCAGGTGATATGGTCACACTGTATTGCACCAAAAAGATGTTGCAACTGTTTTTTTTTTTACCTCATCTATATGGGAACTTTCCCTATATGTGAAAATTGGGTGTAGGAGAGGCCCTTTTAGATTATGTTAAAATCTAATTGCCAACTGATTTACCACTTATTAGTGGTCAAACCATTCTATTGCTAATCATTTTCTATCTTACCAAATTCTAGCTCCCTGGTGTTGCAGTCATGCAGACCAAGAAATATCATTTGTGTTTAGAGCTATTAGTATTCATTAATAGAGATACATGGATTAGCCTAGTTTGGGGGGGAAATGTCTAGATTAGCTCACCTTTTCAGACTTTGATAGAAGTGTTCTAGATAGATTTCAGCATAGCTTAAAAAACCCAAAATAAATGACAGGGGGCATGCCTCAATAGGCTGTCATCATGAAAAGCACCCAACACTTAAAAAGGAAAAAAAAGAAAGAAAAACCTAGCAACCATAAATAATTTCAACAATCCCATCAAGCTTTGGTTTATGTTCACTCTGAGATCAGAAGACTTGACATCTAAAGCTTTTCTGAACTGCATCTTTCTATGTCTAGCACAGTGATGGCAAAACTTTTAGAGACCAAGTGCCCAAACTGCAACCCAAAACCCACTTATTTATCGCAAAGTGCCAACACGGCAATTTAATCTGAATACTGAGGTTTTAGTTTAGAAAAAACAACTCATACATTAACATCTTTTGTCTTAAAAGAAAAACACAATAACAAAGCTTTCAATGATACCAACAACTTTTTACTGAAAGGTAAAAGTTTGTATTTGGCATGCTTTTGAACAATTAATGTAATTTTTGCTGTTTTACGCATTCTGATAATTTGTCTAACCTTGGCTTATACTTTGCAAGTTTGAGAGCAACACATGCAGTGCTCAGGTCATCTGTTAGTCTGTTTCTGGTGTCAGATTTGATATAATTCAATGCTGAAAACAGCGTGCTCGCTCTGGAGGCTTGTTTTGGCTAGGAAGGGGCTTGAGAAATAGCTTTTTCCTACGAAAACTTAGCTGAAGAGTGAGGCGCATGTGCCCAAAGAGAAGGTTCGCCACCACTGGTCTAGCGTCTTATGTTAGAAACATACTATATAAAAGAGGAACTCCATACATACCTGTGTATAAAATTAGTACTGACAAAAGCCAAAGATGTTTATTACTATCAATCTTCTATGCTGATTCCTCCCAACACAGAGCATTTTTTCCTCTATTTTTTTTTCCTCAACCAACCAACCAACCAATCACTCTTTAAAGTAGATTAATCAGGGACTTACTGATTGATCCCAGTTACCCAATCAGAGGCTTGAGTATTTTCAACCTTTTTGGATGTATGAAGAACAGGCATATTGTTTCTAAAAGATAACTTTAGGACCCTGTTATGAAGTTATAGGATTTAGTGAAAGCAGTAGAGGGAGGAGGCAGAGAGTAGGAAACCTTGCATTCTATGATGCTTTGCTACCTTGGATTGATAAAAAGCCTGAAGAGCCTTGATTAAAATATGGTTTGATTACAGAACGGAAGAGGAAAGAGGACTTGATGAAAACTCTCTTGCCTGACATAATGAAAAAAGAGTTTGGCAAAAGTGCAGAGCCAATGGATTATATTGTGACGGCTGGCAGATAAAATATGTCATTGATTAAAATGAATGCTCCTTCACAGGCATACTGCCGAGACTTACAAGTTCAGTAGTCATAAAGAAAAGATTACTTTCTGAAGTTTTGCTTTCCACCTTTGGCTGATTTCTCAATTGCCCATTTTTAAAAAGTGCGGAAGTCTTACATGCAAAGTCTTACATGTCTTACTATTTTTTTAATCCAGAAAAAATGCATATTTATACACAGCAGTTGGTTCACTTCAGTCTGTTGAAAAAAATTTTCTTAGAATTATTTTTCAAAACATAAGATAAGTCTTTATAGGTGAAGTTGGCTATTACTGCATTTTTTTTTAGTGAAACCTGATCAACAGATAATGCCTGTGAATAGTTTATTTTTTCTTGTGTTAGCATTTCTCCACTGGTTCGCTCTATCTCTGCTTCCCACATTTCTATTCAATCTAACAGGAAGACCTCAGAAGGGAATGATGTAAAGAAAATCCTTCCCTTGAGAAATTGTCACCAATTTATTTTTGTTATGAGAGAAATTCAGAGAAGCTTTCACCCATTCTTTTCTTCCATACGTTTGCTTTGTTTGTGTGTGTGTGTTTCTGTCTGTGTTTGTAACATTTTATTAGATTTTAGAATAAAATACAAAAATACAAAATCAAATAGTAGGACACAATGGGGAAGGGAAAAGGAAAGAAAAGTGAAGGGTTTATTGTAATTTTATTGTTATATATATGTTGTTAGCCGCTCCGAGTCCCCGGAGAAGAGCGGCATACAAACCCAAATAAATATAAATATAATTGATTTTCAACTTCCTCTGTTGCAAAATGAAGCATTAACATTGAACCTCAGCTTTTTACTTTTTCATAATAGTATAAAGTAGCCATTTCTATAACAACAAATCGATCTAATCAGTAAAACCCAAAATCAAAGTTTCATTTTTTTTCCAAAATCCAGAAGCGGTTTCCATGTAGAAACAAAAGTACATCTATTCTTTTCTTTCATCAAAACAGTCAATTTAGTCATTTTCTTCCATAAGTTTGAAGAAGAAAAAAATTGAAATGACCTTTCTTTTCAGCTTTAATATATACAAATAAAGCAGCACATAATGTGAAATATATTATCTTGTAATATAAAACATGAAATCAGGAACTATTGGGAAAAAGGGACCTTGAGATCAAACTCATGATTTCCACGAAAAGGAGAACGTAACTCCTGGGTCAACCGTTTGAGAAGAGTGCTACAGAATTAAATGATCAATTGGTTATAAGAACTGGCAATTGGAACAGCTGGGACTTTTCAAACACTAGTAGACAATTATAGTCCTTCTAGCCTTGTATCTCAGTAGAAGCATTCTCCTTTTGAAAACACTCTCCACTGAATAGGAGAATTAAGCTCATACTAAAACCATATGTTGATAAAATATACTTAAACTATAAATCAAAGCATATAGACAGATCCATATTAATTTGCTATGTTATTAATTAACAACATTCTCTGATCCATAGAAACCTCCTCTCTCCTCATTAGCTTGAAGCAATTATCACTAAATTGCAAGGAAATTATATTTTTAATAAAGTGGTACAGCAGAGAGAAGAACATTAATTTACACTTCTTTTCTATGAGTTCTTGCTTTGGAATGAGCAGGCATGAAAGCCAGTGACAAAAAGGACTCCACATAGTTGAGCAGTAAAAGAGCAATCTCAATTGCTTGGAGATTAAAAAAGAGAAAAATCTATGTAAGGTACTGTCTTTAATTATATTCATAGGGAAAAAATTACTTACTGGTCACTAGATGTTGAAGAGTTCAGATCTGTTGTTCATGTCACAAGAGAACCCTAAATGATTAAAAATATAATAATTAGGTGCAACTACATCATCATCATCATCATCATCATCATCTATCAATATTTCTCTAAAAACTACCATATTATGAACATATCCAGACTTATATTTCTACTCTTTCAAGCTAGGTTGCTCATCCAAATACTTTTAATGGGGAGTCATTGCTCCTCAACCATAACTTAAAATAAGACAAAGAAATCTCTATTTCCAATATCTTTTTTAATGTCTTTTTTAAAAAGAGCCAACTGGTCCTTAGTAAACGAAACTAAAACATTTTGGGAAGGGGAAACTGAGCTGATCATCTTTATAGATTTTCCCAGGGAGAAAGGAAATATGTTAGCATTTGAATGTAGAGATGAGTAAACTTTTTGAAGTTTATTCACCAAATGCTAGCTGAAGAAAGACTGTACAGTTTGATCATAGGATTCTCAATGTTTCAAAAATAAAAATATATAATCAAGCAAATCCAGTACGTGACATCAGGACACCCAAAGCCCTACTTATTTTGTGTGTTGCCAAGAACAATTACAATAGCAATAGCACTTCACAGCCCTCTATAGGCGGTTTACAGAGTCAGACTATTGCCCCCAGCTATCGGGGTCCTCATTTTACCAACCTCAGAAGGATAGAATGCTGAATAAACCTTGAGCCGGTGAGGATCGAACTCCTGGCAGTGGGCAGAGTTAGCCTGCAATACTGCACTCCGATCACTGCACCACGCGAACTCTCTGAGATTATGGCTCTATGATTGTGACAGAGTGCAAATTTGATTAATAAATAAGATAAATAACCGAATTTCCCCTGCAGTACCCTCTAAGATGGAGAGGCTGTCCTTGATTTTGGATGCTTCCTGCCTTGATATGAAAGGCCAGCTTTCAGTTAAACATTTTTAGATGTAACATTTGTGCAGTGTGACATTTTTGAAAGGAATATCAAAACCAGTAGCTTTGGAAACATGAAATAATCAATTCTGAGCCATTTCTATTTTCTCCTTCACAAAATTAGATGTTTGCATATGCTATATAATTAAATATAGCCACAACAGAAACCCTAGTCTACATATTCATTAACTCTTAGCTCTGCATAAATTTTCCAGGACTGTTTTTCAGTAACATTAATGGTAACATTAGCCATTAATCAAAGAGAATTGGGGGTGTGTGAGGAGTAATACTCCAAACTCTTCAGAACCAGAATAGAGCCTGTATTGCAAAATGTAAAATGTGGATCATGATTACTTTAGAAACACAACTATGGTCTTTATTTCCCAGGATGGTGCTTCACTGATGGTTATTTAGAACAACACTTGCAAGATTCTATAATATCACTTTTATTCATAATTATGCAGATGGAGCTTAAGTGGATGCAAATAAGCATTAATCCAAACGTAACATACAATTACTCTTTTAATAAATACATATTCAGACAGCATTTCAAACCAAATTTTAATTCTTTCATTCTTCTCTTACTCTTTTCTTTTCCATACAGATGTTACCTTCTTTGACTATAATATTGATTTATTCCAAATGCTTACATTTAAAGCTCTTAAACTACTACTTAACCATTACTTCTGACATACGGATACATGAAGGGTCCATGATGCATTATTATTAATCAATGCCCTCCCCCTCACAAAGGAAAAGTTACACAAGTGTGGAACAAAATGAAGACTTCATTTTCACAGCACTACTTTTAACATGAATGCTAATGCCTGGATCAACTGCATTGTTACCCCCATGCTAGTTTTTAGGAATGTAAGATAGTATGTGATTAGTATGTGATATAGCAGGAAGGATATCAAGCTGGATATCAGAAGTAGCAATAGAGAAAGCCACTGTTTTATTGTTGGGGAAGAAATGAATTTGACTTGTAGCCTCACAGTATTTTTTTGCCCCTTTCATATGGTTTTCTGTCTGGCTTCTTATGCAGAGCTAAGAGTTAATGAATATGTAGACTAGGGTTTCTGTTGTGGCTATATTTAATTATATAACATATGCAAGCATCTAATTTTGTGAAGGAGAAAATAGAAATGGCTCAGAATTGGTTATTTCATGTTTCCAAAGCTACTGGTTTTGATATTCCTTTCAAAAATGTCACACTGCACAAATGTTACATCTAAAAATGTTTAACTGAAAGCTGGTCTTTCATATCAAGGCAGGAAGCATCCACAATCAAGGACAGCCTCTCCATCTTAGAGGGTACTGCAGGGGAAATTCGGTTATTTATCTTATTTATTAATCAAATTTGCACTCTGTCACAATCATAGAGCCATAATCTCAGAGAGTTCGCGTGGTGCAGTGATCGGAGTGCAGTATTGCAGGCTAACTCTGCCCACTGCCAGGAGTTCGATCCTCACCGGCTCAAGGTTTATTCAGCATTCTATCCTTCTGAGGTTGGTAAAATGAGGACCCCCGATAGCTGGGGGCAATAGTCTGAGTCTGTAAACCGCTATTGCTATTGTAATTGTTCTTGGCAACACACAAAATAAGTAGGGCTTTGGGTGTCCTGATGTCACGTACTGGACTTGCTTGATTATATAGTTTTATTTTTGAAACACTGAGAATCCTATGATTAAACTGTACAGTCTTTCTTCAGCTAGCATTTGGTGAATATATCCAGTTGGTGAACAGGAGAATAATTTGTCATATTCAATCTCGTGGTTCCAGAATCTGCAATTTCTCTTCATGCTCCACAAATTCTATAACTTTTGCACACCACAGTTGTCAGGTAGCTAATTCTCTGGTTTTATTTTTATTTTTTCCTATTCTCACAACTTTAATCATGGCCAACATCTAATTCGGATTTAGTCGAAATTGTTTTATATATATGCTGTGAGCCGCTCCGAGTCCTCGGAGAGGAGCGGCATACAAATCCGAATAAAATAACTAAATAAATAAATAAATAATTCTGCTCACTGATTTTTAATTAAGTTCTTTATAACTGCAGCTCTTCAGCAGTTAGCGATTTCATGTAATCAGAGGTATCCAGGAAGAGGCTTATTTTACCGTGTTGCATGTTCTTTCAAGACGGCTCGTAGAACTGATCTGTAGGCCTCTATTTTGTCTCCCTTTCAAGCTTATATGCATTAAGCTAGAACTCACTATACATAATTTCTAAAAGCGTGTTTTAATATTATCTCGTTGTTGCAATGTTAATATTAGGCAATTTTTGTTTTCCGAGCATTCCGCAGTAAGTAGATAAAACATTTTTAGCCAGAAAATAAATTTTATAATGCATTTTAAGTCTGAGGATAATTGGATAGAATGCACAGTCCGTAACCTACTCTCAGCTATCATCTCCATTATTTTTTTACAGTCTTGCTTCACTTAATGTAAAAAGATATTTTCTTTCCATAGAAGACAAAAAAAAAAAAAAAGTAAAACTCCGACAAGGGGTGATGCAGAATTCTTGTCCTTAGTAATAAGGAGAGAGAAACGATTTATGATTAAAGATAGAATCTATTTGCCGGTGGTTTGCAACTACCCTGCCTTCTTGTGTGGGAGAAGATGCTTGGATCCCAAGGGTCTTTTTAAGATAGGGAAGTAAATTCAGCCAGGAAGGCTTTAGAGTGATAAAAAAAAAATGCAGTATAAAAGAAAGACACCAATGGAGGCACCTTCTCCTTCTAACACACTAAAGCAAGTCTTAATAAAACACCAAGATAGATAGAGGATGGATGGATGGATGGATGGATGGATGGATGGATGGATGGGGAAATTTCAAGCACTCTTAAGAGTAGGGTTGAAAATAGAAATTCAATCTACATGGAAAGGTAGGTTTTGAGAAATTGCATGGCACTCCAAATAACTAGGAATTTATTTTAGATACAAGGTTGCCAGAAGGTTTATATTAACACCATGTCTTGTATTGTACAAGTCTATCCCTGGGTGATTCTTGCTTCCTTGGCTTCTATAGTCTCCTTAAATACCAAGGAAAGATATGTAAGGAATTACTCCAAAGAGCCTTTTCAAGACAGAAAAATAAATACATAGTTAGGGAGGTTTTGAAGTGATGATCAGATGTACAACAGAAAATAACACCAGTAGCATATTCTGTTCCTTCCAACAATCACACCTAGATAAATTTGATATAGATTCTTGAGATACTGCTACATTTGTGTTGGAAGACCTACCAAAGTGCTTCTGGGTTGAAAGGATTACCCAGTGACATCACCGTTGCCCTAGGAGACACACTTGCCCAGAGGATGCCTTGAGTGTCTTGAAATTATGAAAATAAATTCCAAGAATGTATTAAGTCCTGTCTCCTGTTCTCATTTGACCCAAAGTAAAGATACCAAGACCAGTGTGAGGAAGATCTTGTGGACCATTGCATGTTGCTTGGGAACTACACCGAGCGAAGTGGGTAATGCAAGGTGTGAAGAGGATTTTCATGTTTTGTTTTAAGAGGACAATAGGTTGTTAATTAGTAGTTTGCTTTCTTTGAACTAGCAAATACATATTTAAAAATAATGTTTTTGAAACAGAACAATGCCTCACGCTATTAAGCCTCAACACATGATATTGCTTCAGCATGTTAGACAACTGCAGAAATGCAATTTCATAGAAGTGCAGCATCATAATAAATTCATCCACGGTGCATCGATCCTATTTTCAAAGTTGAAGAGCTGACTGATAATTTCTTTGTCTACTTGGGATTTCACAGCTGAAGCATAAAGTTTTGCAGTGATCAAAGAATAGCATTTTATAGTGGTGGATATTTTCTATCTTTGGAATTAAGATGCCAAGGATGGCATGTACTTTTTTTATTATAAAATTGAGGAGGAAAAATCGAGCCTCTGGAGGCATTATGATTCTTTCCAGTAATGCATTTCTTTTTTCCCCTCATAAAATGAGTTGTATGATCACAAAACACAGTTTTACATACCAATAAACCTTTGTTTCCTCAAAGGAAATGGTTTAATGGAGAAAGACGGCACATGTATAATAGTTTTGCCATCTGCTTCAGGCATTTGGAGATTCTGTATGTTCAGATAATTATCCTGATGAGGTTTTGCTCAATTTCTTGGTCAAATAGGAATAAAACTATTTTCTTTGGTACAATCTACATTCCTAAGTCCTGCATTTTTGCTGGAAACTTGAGTCAGATTCCATTGTGTTGTAGCTGATAGTCGCCCTACTGTGATATTTGAAGAAGTGAATGTTGAGCTGAAGTAAAGTGATCTGCACTGACATCTTAGAAGACAGTTGACATACACATATATACACCCTGTATCCTTCCTTGGGTCTAAGACAATGCTGTGGGAATTAGGTGATAGGAATTATTAGTCAATTTTGGTACAATTTGGCTTTTAAGCCACAACCTCAACTACAGCCCAGACATGTTTATACTATGCAATGCAAGACAGAAAATCTAATACAGAGATTATTGTTGCTGTTGTCTGCATCCCACCAGGTAGGAAGTAGATGCGTATTGACACACACTCAGAATTTTTGCAATGGTAAAAAAGAAATTACTGGAAGCAAATTTTATGACAGACTTGATTGATAGATAAATCTTGCAGTTTTCGTTTTCATAGAACAAGTTTTTTTTTTTTTTGCATAAAGCATTTACTACCAAAGGAAAAAATCACTCCATGGATCAATTGTTGTTTCTCCTCCCATAACGTCACCTGTCTTTTCCCCCTTCATAATCATCAGTATGGATTGTTTCTTCTGTCTTTCTCATTTCTAAGAATCTGCCTGGACAAGTGGCTCAGACATTTAGGCTGAAGTTAATCAAAAAGACAGTTTTAATAAGGATTTCATAGATCAATTGTGTCCTCTTTTTACAAAATTCGTTCATCACTTTCTCCGTGAATGAACCTGCAGTACTGATCTATTAAATTCTCAGAGTTCCATTCTGGAGTCTCATTTCTCATTCGGCTGTCACTAGAAGCCAATACTCTGCCTCATCAAAGTGATCGATTGAACTATTACTACTGGGTGACACGCAACGGCAATGTTGCTGGTGGAAGTTGATGAGTCAGCTGCATGTGGACATAGTTGTGTTTGGGATTTGTGAGCTTTCGCTCTGAATGGCCCCAAGTGAATACCACCAGGATTTTCCAACTGCTCACCTCCTCCCTTTATATTTTTCCACACTACCCTAAATTTATCAAGCAGCAATGGAATGAAACTATAAAACTGTTCCAATTGTGCTTTGATGCACAGAGTTTGCAGATTTAAGGTAAGCACAACCAAGTGTTCCTTAGGTTAATTTCCACTTATATAGTATATTCTAGAGAGGATATTTATCAATTCAAATGTTACATAGTGATTGACCTGATTCTCAAGCTAACAAGATAAATTAAAAATTTATTCCCTTTATACATTATGCAAAGTTCTACAGGGACATTGGCCACCAGTGAATTATCCCTCTTTTATTTAAATTTCCAGGACAGTTTGATGGCTTTTATTTGCCTTATCTGTTAAATAATCAAGATATTTGTAAAATGTAAAATGTGTAAGTTTTACCTACAAATGGTGATGAATAGTTCTTGTTAGGGGATATTCTTGTGTTGTTCATTTCTTTGACTTTTATTGGTCAATGACTGAAATGAACTTTTTGTACACCATGAACAGCTTAATTAGGTCTGATCCAGGCTTATTGATTTGTACCTTGTTATATTGTGCCAGACAGCATGGTTAGGTTGTAATTCAATGCATTATGTGATCCAAAAATAATAAATTAACCCCGTAACCAAGTTAAATGTCTTGCACAAACTCTTTTAGAATTGCTCTGGTGGATTAGTCATTTATTAAAAAGGTTTAGATTTGTGTGCCCAACAATAACTCTCAAGGCCATTCACAGCTCAATAACAACAACAACTGTGGCAGAAGCAAGCAAAGATTGTCCCAATTGTAGTAGGCACCTTGTTTGGAATCCCAAAACAACTGGAGCACCATCAGCATTGATAAATTCGCCATCAGTCAATTGCAAAAGGCAGCTTTACTTGGAACAGCTTCCATTGATAGGTAGACAAAAATGCCAAACCCACTATGAACATCTGGCTGTGTGATGCATGCATGCAAGTCAGAATTGAGAAGACCGCAGCAGACAGCAAATGTCTCTGCAGAGAAGTTGAAGCAAGAGTGCGGCACTTTGTGAGCTGTTGCAAGAAGATCATGCAGACTGTCTACAAAGGATGGCAAAATAGCAACAATGATGCATTGGAAGATCTGCAAGAAATACCACTTGCCTGTGAGCAAAAACACGCGGAACCATAAAACAGACAAAGTAATAGGAAACGAAGAAACTAAAGTGCCCTGGGATTTTAGAATTCAAACAAACAAGTGTCTCCCACATAACACTCCAGACTTAACAAACAAACAAAGAAAAATGCTTGCAAAGTTTATGAAGCACCTCCTTTGATATCATTCCAGCAGTCACAGCTTTCTCCAGGCTGGCGTGACTGATTTAGAAGCCATGGTCAGAAGCCTGACAAGTTCTGCATATGTATATATCTACAGTTACTAGCTATCCATCCCTTTTAAAGATTTGCACATGTTTATTAAATCTGATTTTATGCAGCTAGAGATTGCAGATAGGCAATGTTCTTTAGCCTGGAAAAAGAGGTCTTATGTGCACAAGCAGCTATTCTGTTCTGTATCGGCAGAAGCACTGGACTGCACACAAATGGAACCTCTTCTTCTTTTTGTCAAAGTAAGTTTCACAGTTCTGAAAATGCTGTTTCCAGAAAAATGCATTTAGGATTAATGCCAACGAGTGACTAGTCACTGTAAGCCAAGGAAGATATGGGCTGCCATTCATGACTTGTCATGCTTAACAGGTTGGCAGCAATCTAACAATGGTACATGACTACTGGGGCTGTCAGCTTTCAGCTCTTTAAAAACAATGAGATGCCAAAGGAAGTTTGTTTGGAAGCAGGAGGGAAAAAAATCCAAGAGGGTGAAAACAGGAATAAGTGTCCATGCCTATAAAATATGACGTACTGGTGTTAAATATAGGGGGAAAACTCTGAGTTGATTTTGACTTTAAGAAACAGGAAGAAATCTTTATTCTAATTACAACCTGAGTAATGGACTTCTTAACTTGGGGAACTACCAGTATTAGTCCGTTTAAATGGGAAACTAAATGGGAAACCAATCAAATCTAATCAAATGTTGTGGGTGGCAGACTTTTGAACAAGTGAGAGATAAAACAAAAATCACTACACTAAACCATGATTTATTAGTCTAATTAATGTAAGATTTATGATTGTAATATTTGTTGTTGTTGTTAATTGCGAAGTCTCACATATATCAAAACAGAAGGAATGCACAGATTTGTGGTTTTTGTTGGTTGCTATTATTGTATTACTATACGTGGAAAATCAGCACAAAGTTTCTATCTTGGAGAATAAACAGTCTGGCTAGATCCAGATTTAGCCATATTGAAAGGCAAGACATCTATTCCCATTTGCAAGCTCATCTGTAGAAGAATTTCTCAAGAAATTGATGTTATCTTGTATTATGTCCATATTAAAAAGTTGGGAAACTATAAACTTTGATAACTTTATTGTTTAGATAGTGATAATAAGACTCAACTGCTCTCTGTTTCTCCTTCACTGAAGCTAATAACATTGTGACCAGAAAGACAAAGATGGAGAAAAAAAAGATATATATTATATATCAGTTCACTGCTTATAAAGTAATATCCATGTCCAACAAGAGATGGGAAAGAAGACAAATTTAAAACAAAGAACCTTCTGCCCTCTTCTGTAAAACAAAGGACAACGGAATGAACCTGCCATATCTGATTGAAGGTCCTCGTTTTTTCTCATTTATTTTGCAATGCATTTGACTATAAAACAGCATCCAACTGATTGACAAGACCTATTTGTGAAATCAGCAGGGAAGAGCTGTAAATATTGTAATTGTGACAGCATTGCACATCTGGATTTAATGTGCACCAGCAATTTTGTACCATAAGGGGTTTCAGTGAATACATGAAATCAGTCACTTGAAATGGTCATGCTTATGTACAGCATATTGTGCTTTGTTCAGTTATTTATTTCTTAAGAGAGAACAGAAAATGTTCAGTTCTATACACATTCCTATAGTAGATATGTTGTCACAAACTAGTAAACCTATGTTCATGGGGAATTTATGGGGAGAAACAATCTAAGGGTTGGTCCTCCATCAGGCACAAGAAACAAGACCCACAGGTGTAAGTGTAAGCTGACTACTCTATTATATTCTGCTTATTATACAGAATAGCAATAGCACTTAGATTTATACACCTCTTTACAGCCCTGTCTAAGCAGTTTACAGAGTCACCCTATTGCCCCCAACAATCTGGGTCCTCATTTTACCGGCCTTGGAAGGATGGAAGGCTAAGTCCACCTTGAGCTGGTGAGACTGGAATTGCCAAACTGCTGGCAGCTGGCAATCAGCAGAAGTAGCTGCAGTACTGCATTTAACATTGCACCACCAGGAATCTTCCCAGACTGCTTGCCTTTTCTGGGAAATAGATAGATAAGGCTCTATGGAGCTTGGGGTGGGGTGTAAGTTCTAAGTCTCTTGCAGCTATGCAAGGATTCAAGGCTAAATCCCCACATGATATTTCCTCCCTGCCTGGCTGGGCATTTATCAACACCCTCTTGACAAACAATTCTAGGGAAACAAACATTAATGATTGGAGTGCCCTACAATATGACACTTTGCTGAAGACAAAGCTTGCACTGATGTTTTCAATGAGGTACAGGAGATGAAACATGGGCATGCATTTTCTTCCAAAGTTTACAGATGTGTATCTCCCCACCTATCTGGTCTATATGTCTATGGAGATTCTCAGTCATCCAGGTCATCGTTATCCCAAAGGATCCTCTCTTCAAAAGAGAAGATGTGGAAACCCTCAGAAGGAGGGATGAGGTTTTGCAGGATATTAGTACAACATCTCATCTTCAAATATTGCCACCGATTGGTGAGATATCCCAAAGATGCTTTTTCATGAGGCAATGGGACTTTCTGGTTTTTCTTTGAAGATGTTTTGCTTCTCATCCAAGAAGCTTCTTCAGCTCTAACTGGATGGTGGGGAATGGAAGGATTTATACTCCTTGCAGAGAGCTGATTATTTGCATTCTTTCAGAGTGATTGAGGCCATCTGTGTTATCAGGCTCACCTGAGAAATGCAAATGGATGTGGAGCCTTCTATGTCAAAAATCTAATAGCCCTCTCTCAACAGAGAGGGAGGGATACAACATCATCTATTTCCAATCTAAACACAGCCCTTTCAGCAGTTCCAAAAGGACTCCACATCCATTTGCACTACTCAGGTGACCCTGAGGTCACAGGTAAACCTCCAAATGGCCTCAGTGACTCTCTAAAAGAATGTAAATGACCAGCGGTCTGCAAGGAGAGCTAAATCCTTCCATTCCCCACCATCCAGTCAGAGCTGAAGAAGCTTCTTGGATGAGAAGCGAAATGTCTTCAGAGAAAAACAAAGAAGTCCAATTGCCTCATGAAAAAGCACCTTTGGGATATCTCACCAATCGGTGGCAATATTTGAAGATAAGATGTTGTACTAATATCCTGCAAAAACCTCATCCCTCCTTCTGAGGGTTTCCACATCTTCTCTTTTGAAGAGAGGATCCTGAACCAATAAGCTATCCAAAGAATATCATACCCTTGAAGATGTATGGTACATAGTATTGTTCTGAATCTTAGCAGCAAAGACTTTACAAGTACGCATTAGCCACAGTGCCAACGCTGTCGAATATGTCACTATGATTCCCATAATGGAAATACGAACAGCACAACAGTAATAAATATGTGAAGCTTTTTCATTTGCCTTAATTATTTTGACATGACTTTTTTCTCCTCTGATCTGGGGGGGAAACAAAATCACATATTTTATTTTTCTGAAGTTTTCCATTTTGTTCTGCTATATAAATAACTATATGAGCAGGGCTTCGGGGTATAAGCTACATTGCAGTAAGTCATATCCAATGTTCCAAAGGGCTGTTTTCAGCCTCCCAGCTAAAAAAATCCCTGAGCCCAATATAAATTATTAACACCATCATTTGTACTTCGTTGTATCTTCCTAATTAAAGAGCAATACAAAAGAAATAAGAGATGTTGGATGGCATATTGATGTGACCAAAGGGCAATATTTATATATAAAAAAGTCATCGAGTTTGCAATCAAAAGTTTCTTTTCCCCATCAATCTCAGGTAACTAGAAAAAAGATCATTTCACTATTACCAGTGAAGTGTCAAGAAGTTTTATGTCGGAATTAAATAGCTCTTAATATTCCAAACTCTGTCCCTCTAATGGAGATCTATAATTGGATGCCTCAAACACATTTTGATGTTTTGCCTTGATGTTTTGCATCTTATAAAGGACTGAGAAATATTTGGGCCATCAGAAGTGATATAGTGAACCATCTGCCTTTCACTCTACACATAAAATGCAGACACTGAAATGCAAAACTAAATGTCAAAAGCTTGACAATTATTATTTGGCATTCCATGTGCCAGGGACTATGGTGAGCATAATCTTCATTCCTGATAAAAATGCAAATGTGTCACCCCAATATATGATCTACCAAATTCAAAGCCAATGAATAAAAGTAGTTGTGGCTTCAGTATTGAATATAGAAAACAGATAGCCTGGAAACATTGCAATGGTTAAACACTCAATGTAATACTAAATTTTTTAGCAGTTAGAAATCTAGTATTAAAGGATCCCTACAAAATGAACAATGATTTTTAAAAAGGGGGGTGATATGTAACTCAAATGGAGAATAGATTATGATCTGGAACCCTTGGTAAACATAAAAGCTAATCCAACTTGTATATAGGACAAGAAGCAATGGATGGAAACTAATCAAAGAGAGAGCCCACCTAGAAATAAAGGACAAATTTCCTGACAGTTAGAACAATTAATCAGTGGGATGATTTTCCTCCAGAAGATATTGGTGCTGTAATAATGGAGGGTTTTAAGAAGAGATTGGATAGCCAATCTCTTGACTGTTTGAACTCCTGTTTCAGCAGTGACTCTGTTATTCTGTTAATTGTATATTGCAACATAGGGAAACGAATGGAAGGATCACAAACTTTTTTTTTTTGAAGATAATTAGGCCTCTCATTGCAGGGGGAACACTGCTGAAACACGTTCCTGACTGTCCAAATATGTCCACGGCAATTTTTGGCTTTCCAAGTAGTGATTTTTGACAGGTGGCCAAACCCATTTATTGCAATGCTAGTTTTTTTTTTTTTTACTGGCTTGTAGCTTCCAAAATGATGTGTAGCAGCATATTTTTTTTCCCATTTCTGGAGTGATTGTAGAAATGTTTGCATTAGTGAGATTCAGCATTTTACTCTTAATTTTAAATTTTTATTCTTTCAAATGGAACAGTTTTTGTTGGATGGGTGGATGGATGAATGGATGGATGGATGGATGGAGAAGGAAGGAAGGAAGGAAGGAAGGAAGGAAGGAAGGAAGGAAGGAAGGAAGGAAGGAAGGCTAAAAATGAGAGTGCTGATGAAAGCATAAATCAGTAAAGTATGATGAAATGTTTGATAAATTAGGCAATCCTAAAATCAGCAAATCCATTACTTATCCATGGAGCCTGGGTCACACAAATTTCTTGAGGTCCAGGTTATACATTTAACTACATTCAATATTAAATTCATTAATATCAAGAATTTCAGTATTATATAATGATTTTTTTCTGCAAAGTTCCCATTAGTTGCACTCTATATTTCCAGAAACAATCATTCTTCCAGAATAAGACCTAAGAAGCATACCAAAATCCATTTATAAAGTCACTTATTGCCTTCACAAATTTCCTCTTTTACTGATTAAATTACATGTCTGACTGATTCTTAATTATATCTTGCCCAATGATTTTGAAAGCTTTCTATCTTAATGTCAGTTAGTAAACAAAATTATGTCGGGTTTTTGTTGTTGTTTTGTTTAAATGACCAATCTAATGCAAATAATGTAAAAGATTCATCACTGTCTCTTCGCAAAAAGAACTTGCTATTATTTGCCTGGAAAAGTAAATGAAGCATTCAAGCTAGTTTAACCAAAGACACTCAGCGAGTAATGATCACGCAAGGGCTAGATTATATTAACTTGAAAATCAAAATACTAGTTTTTAGAGCTGCCCAATCTTTCTCTTTTTGAAACACAGTGTATCTTTGTTGAACGATTAACAACAGAAGCTTGTTCCATGGACCCACAATATTTGAATATTTATTTATGAAATATCTAGCCCGCATTTAATGGTTTATGTATTAGAAAAACGTAGGAGCATTTCTGCAGGACACAATATAACAGCAATCCACCCAAAATACAATACATACCATTGAATGTTTAAAATTGTTTAAAATAGTAGTGGTCTGTATTAAAAGATCTAAAGAGGAAAGTAATTAACTTTTTTCTTGGTGTTAGAAAGAATGGAGGCTAAAATGAATCCCCAAAGATAGTTTGATGGATTTCTGATAGTTTTGGCACCAGGAAACATGCTATAGACATTAATTTTTATGACTCATGCACGTCTGGCGGGCCCTAGGGGGAGGGCCTTCTCTGTTGTGGCGCCCACCCTCTGGAACCAACTGCCTCCTGAAGTCCGTGTTTCTCCCACTTTCCCAACCTTCTGAAAGAATCTTAAAACCTATCTTTGCCGGCAGGCCTGGGGATGATTGTGGGTTGTTGTGTGATTGATGAATATGTGTGGGATTTTATTTTTTTTATATATTTTTTGCTTGGACTTAGATTTTAATTGTTGTTTTATATATATGTTGTAAGCCTCTCCGAGTCTTCGGAGAGGAGCGGCATATAAGTCCAAACAAAAATAAAAATAAAAATAAATAAATAAATTCCATGGGGATTAATATTGAGAGAGGGGTTCCTGTAAATAATTTTCACTTCCTTTGGACCATGTCCACAGACTTCCTAATACTTTAGTATAATGCTTCTTTTTTAAAAAGCTAGTTAGAGAACATGAAGCTTATATTCACTGAGCAATTCATCAATATTTATTCTGTCAATGACTGCCTCCTTGCCATAATTAATTACTCAAGTAATAAATAGCCATATTAATAGGAATAGTTGACAAGAACAAAATGATTTCCTTGATAAAGACTGATGACACATGCTACTATCTGACACCAAGCACCAGAATGCTGTACAGATTGAATATGAGGCCTCCTGCATGGATAATAAATTGTTATCCCAGAGAATCAGATGATTGATACATTTGCTTGCTCTAGGAAACAGGAGGGGAAAAAGCACCTGGAAAAAGTGATTCTGTTCCCCAATTATTTAAAGAGCTTCTGGTGAAAGTTCCCCCCCCCAGTCAAATTTGCTTTTCTTCCTGCTATAGAGATCACACATGTAAGGAGCCAACTCATTTACCCAAGCACCTGTAAGGCAGGAGAATGGATGGAAACGAACCAAGGAGAGAAGCAACCTAGAACTAAGGAGAAAATTCCTAACAATTAACCAGTGGAACAAATTGCCTTAGGAAACTGTGGATGCTCCATCATTGGAGGCTTTTAAGAAGAGATTGGACAGTCATTTGTCAGAAATAGTATAGGTCTCCTGCGACAGCAGGGGGTTGGACTAGATGAGCTCCAAAGTCCCTTCCAACTCTTGTTACTGCTACTCTTTGGACACTTGACATTCAGTTTCTTCCCAGAATTCTGTTCATTAGGGCCACTGTGTGACACAGAATGCTGGACTCAATGGGCTTTGGCCTGATTCAGCATGGCTCTTCTTATGTTCTTATGTTCTTAGAAACATTTCCACATCAGCACCATCCAAAATATTCAAGAAACATTTTAGAATAAAAGCAATAAAAGCTAATTCAGTTTACTTGTAGTATAAGTTTGAACACTTAATTTTGTTTAGGAAAAGGGTATTGTTTTTATCACTACTTGGCTGAATTGAACCATTGGACAAGCTGATTGTATTTTCCCATTTGTTTCTACTTGAATTTTAGGACCAAACAACCCTGGAGACCACCCTTTTTGTTTTTGACAGCCTAAGAAAATGGTGGCTAGGGAAAAAACAATGATTGTTATACAATATAGAAAAATATTTTTTGCTGACCACATTAGGAAATGTTTTATTCATCATTACTGCAGCTCCTAGGGAAATAAGAAAAATAAGAGCTCACTTTCTTTGTCAAGTATGAGAAATCAGCATGGTCATCGTTTGTTTTTTGTTTATTTCCAAAGCTGTTATATAAAAAAAAAAGTGTCATAATGATTATGTCTGGAGAGTAATCTAAAAGTCACTTTCCTGAATTAAATAAAAAATGATGTCAACTGGCATTTTAATACCTCTGGTGTAAAGCCTTCTTTTGCTTTGTAAAGTTTAATAAAAATAAATGTTTAATCTTTACATTCCCAGATGCTTGTTTTCTGAATTCCCACCCTCCAAACACTTAAAAGAAATAAAATTCTTATTGGTGTCAATTTGGAAAGGAAAAAAAAGAAAAGTGAAAAATTAACCTATATATGTTTACTAGCCCTAATCCTGTTTTTTTTTTCAGTTGCTATCTCACATGCTTACTTTTATGAAAAATACATAATTGCCATCTTTGAAATGAACACAGTGTGGGGCTCTACTTAAGATGCTAACATTTCGTCCATCCATGCATCCATGCATCCATGCATCCATGCATCCATGCATCCATGCATCCATCCATCCATCCATCCATCCATCCATCCATCCATCCATCCATCCATCCATCCATCCATCCATCCATCCATCTATCTATCTATCTATCTATCTATCTATCTATCTATCTATCTATCTATCTATCTATCTATCCATCAATCCATCCATACATCTGCCCACCCACCCACCCACCCTGGCAATGTCTTTGGCAATGTCTTTGGGAAATGTTTTTTGTGTCGATGTCACTAATAATTCTTTAATTATTGGTGAGTCTCTGAGTCTGAAAGGACACTGCTACACAATATGTGATTCTCTGCCGTTTGAGTTTTGGACATTTCCTGATGCAAGTAAACATTTACTCCTTTCTACAGAACTCTAGAACTAGAACTTGACAGTAATATTATCAACCGCTAGGAATATTTTGTTTGCAATTATTTTTCTGCTTCATTCTGGAATATTCCCCAAATCAGCAACTTCAGCAATAATGATCATACATGCATTAAAATTGTGAGAAAAAAGAAAGAAACGCTACTGTCTTAATATTGTCATGCTTCATGTTGACATGAAATGGAATAGATTTACAATATATGTTATGTAGTTTTGTCAAATGCTCCTGTGGTTCAGTTAGATTATTACATTACATTTTCATTTTATTTTCTTGCACAGTAATTTCCATACCTCTCCTTAATTCAAAAGCATGGTTATCCACTAATGTAATTTAGCTCTCCCTTCTGCTGCATTGTGTGGAACTCTGGCTGATATAAATTAAAATAATAGTTTAAAAAAAGTAGTTCATTGATGCAATTTAGATTAAAAAAATAAGATAAATAAGATTCCAAGAAATATATATATATATTCTTGCACTCACCCTAACCCTAACCTTACTTTATATGTGTGCTTTGTTCTAATTCCAGTTCATCATCCTTTCATGAAATTTCAGATTGTTCATCAATGCCCCAAAATTTTTACTCTATGAAGTGGATAGCTGAGTGCCTAAATACTCAAAAACATCAGGAGAAAGAAACCTAGCATTTCTAACCAAGGTATTAACATAAACAAAGGGCAGGATTCTAGTGTCTTCTCACAGAAACTTTTTTTCCCTATTCTTTTTAGAAAATGAAACATAGATAAACGTTTTGAACAATCAGTCATCAGAATTGTGATTCTCTCAGAAGGCTTATTAGATGTTACAAGCAGTCTGGGGATCACATATTGCACATAAGAAATCAAGCCATAAATAGGAGACATAGACAGTATATATAGACAGTACAAAAACAGGTTTTATTTTGTTTTTAACATCGGTTACCGGGGAATAAAAGTCATCTCTAAAGTGTTACTTAGGCAGATAATAGTGGGCTGTATTAAACTTCATTTTTCAACTGTAACCTAAGTAATTGGAATTAACAAGGTTGATGCCTGCCACTAATGTCATACAAGATGGCAAAGCTGTTTCCAATATATAATTTGCTATGCAGTGAGCTCAGATAGAAATCTCAATTTCTGTAGTTTTATAATAATAATCTGTGCTTGACATGATTTGCAAGGTTATTGTCTTTCTAGAATTGGGAAGTTTTCATTTGGAAGGTCAAGTTACCCAACCTTTCCTCCAATGTTGTAAAATCTTTGTATTGGATTAATACGTCAACATGAAATGCTTTGTTCTAAAACAGGGGTCTTCACATGCGGCCCTTTTATGACTCATGGACTTCAATTCCCAGAATTCCTCAGCCAGCATGCCTGGCTGAGGAATTCTGGGAGTTGAAGTCCATGAGTCATAAAAGGGCCATGTTTGAAGACCCCTGTTCTAAAATGTGTAAAATGGATTAGAAAAATGGATTACAAAAAATGTGTAGAATGGATTTTCAGTTCTACATAATAATATATATTATCTGGGCCCTCAACAGTCAGGATTCAGGCTCGGCTACTCCACAGAAACTGCTTTGGTCGCGCTGACGGATGATCTCTGGTGGGCCCGGGATAGGGGATTTTCCACTATCCTGTTGCTACTTGACCTCTCAGCGGCTTTCGATACCATTGACCATGGTATCCTTCTGCACCGACTGGAGGGGTTGGGGGTTGGGGGCACTGTTTTGCAGTGGTTCACCTCCTACCTCACTGATCGGCCACAGTCGGTGTTGGTGGGGGGTCAGAGGTCGACCCCTAGGTTCCTCCCTTGTGGGGTCCCTCAGGGATCGGTCCTCTCCCCTCTGCTGTTTAATATCTACATGAAACTGCTGGGTGAGATCATCCGACAACACGGGGTGAGATATCATCAGTATGCTGATGATACCCAGCTTTACATCTCCACCCTGTGTCATTTCAGTGAAGCAACGGAAGTGATGTGCCGATGTCTGGAGGCTGTTAGGGTTTGGATGGGTGCCACAGGCTCAAACTCAACCCCAACAAGACGGAGTGGCTATGGGTTCTGCCTCCCAAAGATAACTCAATCTATCTGTCCATCAGCCCGGGGGGGAGCTTTTGACCCCCTCGGAGAAGGTCCGCAACTTGGGCGTCCTCCTCGATCCACAGCTAAATTTGGAACATCATTTTTCGGCTGTGGCGAGGAGGACATTTGCCCAGGTTCGCCTGGTGTACCAGTTGCGGCCCTATTTGGACCGGGAGTCTCTTCTCACAGTCACTCATGCCCTTATCACTTCGAGGCTTGACTACTGCAATGCTCTCTACATGGGGCTACCTTTGAAAAACGTTCGGAGACTTCAAGTAATGCAGAATGCGGCCGCGCGAGCAGTGTTGGGCCTGCCCAGAAATGCCCACATTTCGGCATCCCTCCGCGAGCTGCATTGGCTGCCAATTGGTCTCCGAACCCAATTCAAAGTGTTGGTTATGACCTATAAAGCCCTACATGGCATCGGACCAGGTTACTTACGGGACCGTCTGCTGCCCCATGAATCCCAGCGGCCGGTTAGGGCCCACAGAGTCGGCCTTCTCCAGGTCCCGTCAGCCAGACAGTGTCGCCTGGTGGGGCCTAGGGGAAGAGCCTTCTCTGTTGCGGCCCCGGCCCTCTGAAATCAACTCCCCCCGGAGATCCGTGTCGCCCCCACCCTCTCCGCCTTTCGTAAACTGCTTAAAACACACCTCTGCCGGCAGGCCTGGGGCAGTTAACATCTTGCCCCTAGCCAGTGTATGTTTGTGTGTATGTTTGTTGAATGATTGGTTTTCTTTTAACTTAGGGGTTTTTATATATGTATTTTAACTGGTGATTTCTATTTATGTTGTGAGCCGCCCTGAGTTCTCCGGAATAGGGCGGCATAGAAGTCAAATCAAATCAAATCAAATCAAATCAAATCAAACAATAAATAAATAAATAAATAAATAAATAAATAAATAAATAAATAAATAAATTAGCCAGTTCTATAACAAACATATGTAATTAGCAAAACCCAGAATCAAAGTTTCACTTTTTCCCACCTCAGGCACAAAGAGCAAAGGCGGTTTCCAAGTGGAATCAAAGTTAGTTGTGTTCTTTTCTTTGATTAGGGCACTCAATTTAGCCATCTCTGCTAATTCCATCAGTTTATCCAGCCAGGCATCCATTGTGGGAATTAAAGTATCTTTCCATTTTTGCATATAAAGCATTATTGCTGCTGTCAGTTTATACAGTATAACAACAAAGTTCTATTTTTTTTTCTTTGCCCATTAAGCCTAAACACTTAAAACTGGATTTCTGATTCCAGTTGTGGTAAAAGTCACGGACTTTTTGACTGTAATCCAAACACTTTATGAGTGGAAGTACAGGAGTTCAAGAAATGAAGGGATTTTGTTTGAGATCCCCTTACTTCCTGCTCATGATCCATTGCAAACTGCTACCCAATGCCAGTCCAATCTGTAAAATAATTCCACCAGACCTCACAGTGGGGAAAATGCTAGTGTCAAAGTACACTACAGTTCGTTTTTCTCCACATCAAATACCCAAAAGAGAAAGAAAATCATCTAAAATAAGTCATGCTACTGAAAGTTAGTTACTTTTTAAGAGAGAGAGAAAGAGAGAGAGAGAGAGAGAGAGAGAGAGAGAGAGAGAGAGAGAGAGAGAGAGAGAGAGAGAGAGAGAGAGAGAGAGAGAGAGAGAGAGAGAGAGAGAGAGAGAGAGAGAGAGAGAGAGAACAAAGATTGGAAGCATTTGCATTTGAAAAGCTTGCATCAAAGGAAATTTGCATGTCAAAGGACTAAAGGAAGGTGATTTGCATTCTTTAAAAGATGCTTGGACAAGTTACATTATCAGTTATGTAAACTGGGCAAAGATGGGTGGACAGCTTCGATGTGTCATTAGGTGTCAGCACACACACACACACATCACATGCGTCCAAAGACACATGAAAAGGGACAAAAGGCATGATATTAAAACAGTGCCCTATTAAACTAGCAAGTAAAATAACCAGAATTTTACCAATTCTCTATGAACCTACAGGGACCATAAGATGAAAAAGGGGAAAGTTTAATTTTTATACTCAACTACCTTCTGACATTGTTCTCAAAAGCAAAGGAATAAGGAAGGTTCAAAATGCCACCGTTTTTCTTCACATCCTTATGAGAAGAGATCTGTATTTATTTCACCATTGATTCTAGTATTTGCTGTTTGGATGGAAATCATGTGGCTAATAGTTTCTTAACTTCTTTCTAGTTGGGGTAGCACAAAGAGAAAGCAAACATCTTAATAATTACTAGGAATATGGAGATTTCTTCCCCTCCTTTCAGAATTCTATTCATTTTAATTACTAAAAGCCACATGTATTCCGAGTTTCATCCATCAAAACTTCATTCATTTCAAAATCCATTCGTTGGCATTTCATTCATCCTTTTCACCTTTGTCTTTAGAGTTTATTTTATTGGCTTTTTAAACATCACCATAAGTGGCAGAATGAATGTAGGTATTGTATAGACCTACTGGTGACTGGTTATTTTTTTTTTTTTACCAGCATATGCCGAATATTACTTGAAAAAGAAAACTTTAAAGAGGTGGAGAAAATAGTTCTTCTCAAAAGTAAGAAAGGCCTCTTTTATTTATTTATTTATATTTACTTATTAAATTTATATACTACTCCTCTTACAAATTATAAAAAAGATAAATTTGTAAATAAAAAAGTATAATTTTTAAAAAAAACTATGCAAAAATTAGAATTAAGGAGAGGGACAGCACAGGAATTGTGCAACAAGGGATGGACAACGATGGACACTTTATAACCTGTGGACTTCAACTCCCAAAATTCCTGAGCCAATCATTCTGGGGGTTAAAGTCTACAGGTTTAAACTGGCCATTATTGCCCATCTCCAGCACCCCTCTTGGGGCCTGAAGACAGCCAGCAAAAGTACGTTTGAATACCCTATCAGAAGACCAAAAGGGTTGGAGAAGATCTCAACTCCAGTGCTAGAGTGGTCCACAGCGCTGGGGCCACCATAGAGAAGGCTCTCCTATTTAACTCTGCCTGCCAGAATTCCTTAGCAGATGGGGTCCTTAGCAGGCCTATTCTGCTGAAGAGCTCTTCTAAAGGGTGGGCTAGTCTCATTAGGATTAGAGGGCTCCTCAGACACTTCATCTTAACCACTTTGATTAGTCCTTTCATGTTATTGGAAGGAGATGTAACTCTTCCTCAAGGGGAAGGCAAGATAATGCTTATGATCATGTCCAGAGAAAATAAGGCCAGCCTGCTTTTAGAAAAAAGAAAGACCAATGAATGTCTTCAGTAGAAGTCTTACCTGAAGTTTTCTTAGAATACATGAAATTGAACTCAATAGGTTCTACTCCTTTTGTCCTATTGTCTCCATTCAAATTTGCCTATACAAATGCCAACATACTTTATTGCCAAATGTGAGATTTAAATACCCAGGAATATACCTCCCCCCCCAAAAAAAACAACCCCACTCAGTTCCTGTGAAAATGGACATCCATCAATGCAATTTCCTCAGATTAAATAAAGAGAGAGAGAAAGACAAAGAAAGAGAACATAACTTCATTTACATATTGCGATAAGTACTCTAAAGTCCTTTGAAAAGACACATTAAAGAAACACCCTATATTTTAAGACTTTCAGAAAGAGCACAAAGAACATTAGTAAAGTTCTGAATAGGAAGCGAGCTGACAACCAGCTCAGTGATAATTGTAGTGAAATATTCTAATTGAAAATTCTCAAGGAATAATGGGACAAGTACAACAAGCTCTATTAAAATGGAGCCCAGTAGATTACATTTTAACTTAATGGACCTAATTCCCCATTCAACTGATGTATGAAAATTTCAGATTCAATAATACTTTTCATGAAAGTCTTCTCTCTCTCTCTCCTCGATAGATAGATAGATAGATAGATAGATAGATAGATAGATAGATAGATAGATAGATAGATAGATAGATAGATAGATAGACAGACAGACAGACAGACAGACAGATAGATAGACAGACAGACAGACAGACAGACAGACAGACAGACAGGTAGACAGACAGGTAGACAGACAGATAGATAGATAGATAGATAGATAGATAGATAGATAGATAGATAGATAGATAGATAGATAGATAGATAGATAGATAGATAGATAGATAGATAGATAGATAGATAGATAGATAGATAGATAGATAGATAGATAGATAGATAGATAGATAGATAGCTTTTGCATACCAAAAATAATAAAAAGAACTACCTAAAATAATGGAGGAAAAAAAATCTATGTCTGTA
This sequence comes from Bothrops alternatus, assembly GCA_034064705.1. Lineage (NCBI taxonomy): Eukaryota > Metazoa > Chordata > Lepidosauria > Squamata > Viperidae > Bothrops > Bothrops alternatus. The sequence continues at coordinate 3,270,215 of JARGCV010000666.1, forward strand.
ATCTAATGTAATCTGTGGAATATTATACCTGAGCAATGCTTCTTTATACCCTAAACTAAAAGGGGTCTTGACATTATGGGTGAAATGGCCAAACATAATATTAAACACACATACACAGAAAGGCAGTCAGGAAAATTAGTTAATCTATTTCTAAGAAACGCTGCTACTTTGCCACAAGAATCCTTTCACAATCACTTTTTTTTTCTTTTTGTCTCTTGGAATATAACAAAGGCCACTTATTTTAGATGTGTTATTATGCTCATAGTTATAAGCACCCATTAGGAAAAAGAAACTTCATCCTTTGAACTCAGTCAACATGTCAGAGCAGATCTTTTCAGACATACTGTTATTTAACAGGTTGAATTATGGCGAGCCACTAGGTGAAATCCTTTTAATGTCACTGCTATTTAAATTCTATTGTTAATATTCATGAAAGTTACCATAGTTATAATTGGACAACTTTTGAGATGGTGTGTTCTGGCAACTTTACTATAGAGAGCCTCTTAAAAGCACTGGTGTTTATGAATTGGAAAATCAAATATATGTATCCCAGGATAATGTTGCAGGATCAAATCTGGGTTGATCACTGGGACCAGAGGTTACCTCTAGTCCTCTAGACTCAGATTGGATCCTGCAACTAGACTACAGCCCATAAGTGTCAGGTCTATACATCTCTGGATCTTTCCCTATCCCAGAAACTGATTCGCTGTTGGTCCATTCATGGTTACAGGTAACTCACAAAACCCATAAAGAGTTTCCTTTGTTCCAGTCCTCTCCACCATTATTGCAAAAGGACTCAACGGATGCCTAGAAAAACTAGATCTCATTTTTTGCTAAGTACACCATGTAATTTCACTAATTTTCACTGCAAGTGCATCTAACTCTGCATATGGCTTCACCAACCTCAGCAGAACATCTTGTAGGAAATCATCATTTAAATGAATGGACTATCTTTTTTTGCTTACTTCTATTTAATTCCATTATACATGTATTACCTTTTTGAAGACAGAGGGTTTCCATGTTGTAGCCCCAGACTATTACCTACAAAGAATCTAATATTTTAAAGTTACTAACAGGTAAGTATCCACATAATTACTACCGTAGGAGCTGAACTCAATTCTAGTTTAACATCACAGAATATGGCGGTAGCTAGCTGACCTTAATTGATCTTTAAAAATGTAATCAGGATTGTATCAGTACCAAATGGGAAATTTTTACCATGAAACCTCTAGACCATCTATCACTTGTGGGGGGGGGGGGAAAGGGAGGAATATTCTGGGGGGGAGAAAGCAATGACTATATTTAAGTCAAGGAAAATGAAACATGAAAGTTTCCATGTAGTTAGACAGAGTCAAGATCAACCTGGAGACACTCTTCCATGTTTCTGCCTTAGCTTCAGTTTGATTTCTATATTGGTTATGCTAACAGAAAATTAGTGTTTGAAGACCTCAAATATAAATTTTGACTTTCATAATTTTTGACAAAAGTTGTCCAATACCCATGATGATTTTGCTTGCCCTGTTTCTGACACCTCTGAATTTTCTTTCTTTTTTACTTGGCCAGGTTTTGTTTTTGTTTTTTGTTTTGTCAGCATGAAGATGTTCTTAGGAAGCATGCTCAGCTAGCAGATGTGCTTCTTGGTTACCCATAAATGCACAGAGAAAACAGCCCTTTGCCAGGCTAGCACATTGTAGCAGAGGAAAGAGAAGAAGCATGTGTAAAATGTCTGTCAGACATGATGAGCGTTATTGTAATATTGAGCGAATTGAGTGCCACTTTTGCCATTTATTCACTATTTTATTGCATTTCTGTTCTGTCCAGGGTAGCAGAGAGATAAATCATTTCCCTTGTCCTTTTCTCTTTAATCTTTCCCACTGGCATTAAAGGATAATGAAAGGCTTAGTTATTATCTATTCAAATAATCCAGGATACAAAGTTTCATGCTCCCTTCAAAGATGTGGGAGAGAAAGCATTGTGGGGAGGTCTCCCACTCCTCACAATGCTTTCTCTCTCCCTCTTTGAAGGGACATGAGGAAGCAGTGTTATTTTTTTTTTCCTTTTCTGGTTTCTTTCTATGCATTGTCCTGAAGAAGCTGTCATTGAAAGAAGAAAATCCATGTGGGAAAAATAAGTCTATTTGCTCACGAGTTTGCTATGAACACTGAGAAATAAACGATAATATTCCACAAGTATGTAGCTAAGGAACAGTGCACCTGGCTGTATAACTCAGAAATCTTGGAAGCCAAAAGAACATACAAGGAAAACACAACTTTGCACAATGCATAAGCACTGCCATGATTACCACTGGTTTATGTGCCAAAACACCATTAATTAGACTGCTGCCATATAGAAAAGGTATCCTTTGTTTTGTTTTGTCTTCTACAGTTCTTATTCAATTTGATGAAAGGGAATTTGAGTTTAAAATGTCCTTCAAAGAAAGATGAAGTCTTTAATGACGTTTCCATGAGTGGAATGGTGAGATGGCACCAAGTTAAAGTTATATGGAAGGATGGCTTGCCAGTAATCTGCAGCCTTCTTGTCTTCCCATATTTTTTTTCTCAGATCCACAGGGAAGCTATCAAAGTCCCACTCTGGTGAGTCAAGGACTTTTTCCATCTTAGGAGGAATGAGCAATCAGAAAGGCTGTGGAGTGATAAATGTGTGTAACAGAAAAGAACACCAGAAGTTGCACTCACCATCAATTCCAGCAATAAAACCTACTCAGGAAAAAATCCTCAAGAGAAATTCAAAACAAATTGTCAAGCATCCCAAAAAAAACCTCTTTTCATGGGAAGAAAGCTCTCATGAAATTTTCATCTCAGCATTGTCTGAAATTGTTTTATGGAGGACAATATTACTCATGATGACTACCTGTATATTACAGCTCACGGGTGTTGGGATGCTGCAGTGAGTGAGACCTAAATCTTAGATGACTCATTTGGTCTGTTGTTTCACTGGATGGACAGTAAAATAGTGTCAAATTTCTGGCCCTCTTCTTCTCCAATCCTCTGTATCTTTGGTTCATAGATCAGGGGTCTTCAAACTCGGCCCTTTTATGACTTGTGGACTTCAACTCCCAGAATATGACTGGCTGAGGAATTCTGGAAGATGAAGTCCACAAGTCATAAAAGAGCCAAGTTCAAAGACCCCTGTCATAGATAATACTGAGGGTGCCAAAGTCATTTTAAAATCATCATTCATTGCAATGATCTATTTATGTAATGGGCAATAGGACACAGAAATGGTGAGATGTTATGATAAAGAAGACCCAAAATGGTAAGAAATCAAGGACATAACTCCCTGATATATTACATCAGTGGACATCAGCTGTGAGATTAGTCATGGCAATAAATGTTTCTGCACACTGCAAACTGAAAAGTGCTATATAACTAATATTTTTATTTACTAAACCACATTAATGCAAGCTACACAATCTGTTATTAAAAGAAGATAAGCACAATGGGACTTTATGTTGATTAGGCACAGGGTTGTGTTAAGAAGGTTCAGTCTATAGTTTTTCTAGATAATAGAGATCAAATCTACAGACTGAAAAATGAAACATTTCTTTTGAAAGCCTTTGAGATTTGTGCCATTTCTACTTAAGGGTGAGTTGTTCCTTAAAATTTAAATCACCGGTAATTGACTAGTCAAAAGTGTTGAGAAATACAATATATGTCACCATCCATTTACAAGCTCTCACAGCTAGAAGAATCATTGCTTTGTCCTTGAAACCAAGTGCTTTGAATCTACAGTAATAATTGAAGAACAGCTTTTTAAAAATGTATGACTTTATATCCTACCTTCATAGCAATGCTATAATTAATATTCCTAAATCCTTTTGGTGTTGCACCTTGAGGTCTTCTTAAAGGACTTTGTACTTAACTAAGACAGGACATTGCTTCAAAGCTAAAACTTACACTCAACTCAATCAAAAAATTGAGCCTTTTTTATTTTCTCTTACATTATAAGAGAGTTGAAAACATCTAGAATATAACATCAGTAGTGAGCGCCAACCCTGTCTCCAACATCTGATTACACTAAGGTTTATTCCTAATTAACCTATTTAATCTCATTGTGGGAATTCAGTTACATCCAATGTAGCAAAGCAGACTAAATCAATGGACTCTTACCTTAGGTGTGGAATGGAGAACCTCCTCATGCCTTGGGGACACCTTTTTTCTCTTATTGGTAATCAATGACTATAGGGGTAACTTTGATCAAAAGAAAATGAACAGTGCTTTGTTTTCATTTTCCTTTTGTGGAGGAAACTACTGTGTAGAGCTTAACTATTAAAATCAAAAAATTAATGGACCATAGTTGCTTTCCTTCCAGAGATTAGTAGGAAACTATGCTACCTGTTTTTGGCTAAGAGATCTTGGACTGCTTTAGAGGCTGTAAAATGAATTCAAGAGATTCATACAGCCTATGGAACTTTTCAACCCTTACTTACATTTTTGGCATCTTATTCATCTTTTACTACTGAGTCCTTCCCAGGACTTCCATCTTTTTATCTGACAACCCTGGAGCAAAATGATCATTTCCCCATTCAATTTATTTTATATATCATAGGTTCCAACCCAGACCATTCCAAAATGATGAGAATGCACTCTTGCAACCAGGATTTCTGGACTATCATAAATATGAGATGGGTGATTATATAAATTTAATGAATGAAGGAAACATTCATGCGTTACAACAGTGAACATGGAAATCTATAAACACACTTATGCTTTCCTCCATTGCATTGTACAAACAGTCAAACTTTAGGAAATCATTTCTCTAGCCACTTATATATACAGAGATAGCACTTTAGAACATTCTAGTATTTTATGTATATTGCATACAAGTGATGTAAACAGGCATAAATGGCACCCATTACAATGAGCTACTGAGCCAGGCTAGGTTTCATACTGAGTTGAACATGAAATGCAATCAAGTTGCTTCCTAGTGTGCGCTAATCATAGTTCCTTATGCTGGACATAGATCTTTTTTTCTGAGCAATGTATGATGGGTCCCTAGTTATTGCATCTGCCTTATGTCTTAACTGTGAGCAAGAAAGATGTTGGAGATCAGAAACAAGTCAAGAGAAGTCACAAGGGAAACAAATCAAGGGTATTCATAAGTGAAAATTCTTATGTGGGTGCTGATAAGTAAACCTTATAGACTCAAACCAAATGGTACTATTGCTTTCTAAACTGGTAATACAATTCAGCATATGGTTACTGGTTTACCAACATATGGTTACTGGTTTATCTTAGTCTTTAACCTATAAATTAAAATAATGTATCTTTATTAGGAGTATACACATCAGACAAGACCTAAATAAAATTTGAATCTTAATCTGAATGTGCTACATAATCCAAAATACAATATTTGAATTGGTTCAAGCTCTTGAATTGATGGAGTAGACTCAAATTGTTGAATCAAATAGATTTGAGCAATAAATAAATAAATGAGTGCTAATATTGTACAAGATATATTGTGATTTTTTCCAAGCAAACATTTTTATTGTTCCTCACCTAACAAAAAAAATTCAACAAATTAAACCATGATACCATCCTTATAAAACATATATACTGGGAACTATTAGGGAGGAGCTGTCTTCATCCTTTTTCTATCACATAAACTATGTGAACTGAATACTTCTTTGGAATACACCCACTCTTTCCTGGGAATCCAGACTATATTCCATCAAGGCAAATTTCATTAAAAGCTCAGCTCTTATATTGACTATGATGCATGAAAACAGTTTAGCATTTGTATCCCAAGATTTGATTCAAAGGAATAATGTCATCATTTCCTTTTTATTAATCAAAACTTTTCATAAGCTTTAGACTCTACTATTGCTTCCCAATCCACACTAACTAGACCATGGCTCTTCTGCTCCTTTGTACATTTTAACATAAAACTCTGTGCAATTTACTCTGAAGTAATTTCAGTTGAGTTTGATGGGCTTTGCTGCCAAGTAAGTAAGTTATTGAACTCAATAGGAATTTCTTCTAAATAGAACTAAAGGATGTCGGTGTCACACTATAATCTTATGGTTCTTGCCATAATAAACATAATAAGAATATATTATAACTAAGAGTTATATTATACATTTGCCATATCATCAAGACTGTCTAAAGATAAATGCTACAAAGCAAGTGAAATTTTAACTAGAAACTACTATCTTAACATCACGGTGCAATTTAAAACTCCGTTAGACATTCTGTTTTTCATTACAATCACCGGAGAGCAAGAATATACATTTATGCCTGCAATTGTCTTACTCTGACATTAAGCAAGACAAGACTGAGGCCTCTTTTGGCAAATGTTATATACCCATCTAGCACAAGCCTGTAGGATTTGTGATCTACTTCTTTACATGATACATCCTGCAAATTTGATGGAAAAAGTGACAACTAAGCAATTTTGTCCAGTCAACCATCAAGTCCACATACGCTGAATGTTATAGGATCCAGGTTTCCCCATGTGGGGGAAATAATTTGCAATGACATTGTCAGTTTCCATGTACTTAATTTCTACATGCACAGTCCTGCTGACAGTGTTAAATTTACTGTAGTCTTGTCAGTCTTGAGATATTTGTCCATTATGCTTGGCAAATGACTGTGGTTTTGACACCAAATATTGGAGATGAAACTGGACATTCACTGCTTTCCACTAGATATCAGAATTCTTCTCTCCAGTCTGTTCAGGGGTTTATACATCCTCCAAAGATGTCAATGTTAAGAATAATATTGTTAACTATAAAATTGGAATACATCAGCCAGGATATGTGAGGGCAATCAATCATCCTAAGATATGAGTAACCTCAGCTTCTGTTGCTTTGATTAAAATGTCAAAAGGATCACTATAACATCTGTGCCCCCCAATCCTTCTTTTCAATGGGCTAAACATACCTAGCTCGCTCAACCAATCATTATATAATTTACCCTCCAGACCCTTTATCATCTTTATTGCTCTTCTCTGCACTCTTTCTAGGGTCTCAATGTTTTTTTTAATATATTGTGGGAGCAAGAATTGGATGCAGTATTCTAAGTGTTTCCTCACCAATGTGGTATAAAGTGGTATTATCACTTCTCCAAATTTTGATGCTACCCCTTTGCTGATAATAGATTTTACCATATGGGAAAGAAATCAAGCAAATACATAGGCAAAAAAGCCAACAAACTGGCAAGTTATAAAATTCAAAAACTCTTAAGCACCTCATATGTACAACTTATGCATAGAATTTCTCTTTGTCTCCTATTTTAAAATCTAAAAGTATTCAGTTTTGGCCAGCTGTTTTTCATCAATCTCATCATAGAAATTTTTTAAAAAGACAACTTGGGGAGGGTGTATCTGTTTTTTTGTACTTCGTGTGTGTGGAAGTTCATGTCATGAGTCTTGATACTTTTATTTATCATTCATACTTTGATCTTCTCCTGGCTTTGGGCACATCATTCCTTGAGTCCATCCCAGCATGCTGTTGCCTTTCCATACACCTGTGCATTCAGATGGTTTGCATGTACTTCATTAGACTGAATATTCATATCACATAGCTCATTAAGCTCATTATCCACCAAGTTTACTAGAAAAAGTTCTTTTCTGGATAAAATTTTTAAAAAAGGTTATATTTTGTTTCAATATGGAAAAAATTGGTTCAGATAAATTTTGGGTTTTGTATATCCAAAGTACCTTTCCAACATGCAGCATGCCATGAACAAGGAAGAGGAGTAAAAATGTTTAAGATTCATCTCTATCTTGCTTACTCACTTCACCCTACTCTAGAAGTGGCCTACTGTACTGAAAAAGTGAGGTGGTTTTGTGTTGCATTGTTAGGAGATTATGTGTTTTGAGAATGATGAGATCACTTAAAATGTATAGCTACATGGTCAAAAAGCATCATTTATGTAAAATATTATTACATAGACATTTTCTCAAGGCTGGCAACAGGTCTTTAAGGAGGAAAGAAAAGTGGTTAAAAAAATCACAAAAGGATATGGTGACAAAATCATATTCTGTGTTTAAACTTTGACTGTGGGGGAAGATAAGAAAGTGGTGGTGATAATAGTAATAGTTTGGATGGGTGCATTAATGAAATCCTAAATCATCACAATTTCTTTGCAGGGCTTATTTACTAAGCTTCCATTCTCCTTTATTCAGAATGTTCTCCATCTTTATCCAGTTGCCTGGATAAGGCTTGCCTAATGGTGCCAAAACTCAGATCAAAGTATCCCATTCCTGAGATGGGCGATTTAAGGGAGAACTTTTATAAAATGTTCTATAGGTGGCATCTAGACCCGAAAAAATTATCGCATATCTATCCAGACATCCAACCTAAATGTTGGAGGTGTGATAGTATGGAGGCTACATATTTTCATGTATGGTGGACATGTAGAAAAATTAAAGCCTTCTGGAGAAAAATATGGTGGACACTCCAAACCATTTTGAAAAAGCGTATTGAATTTCTACCTCAGGTGTTTTTGTTAGGGATCATAAAAGACTGCACTACCACAGAGACGAACTTAATTCTGAACTTGATCACAGCAGCGAGACTGTTGGTGGGACAATACTGGAAGAAGCCAGAAATACCACCTATAGAAGAATGGACTTTGAAAGTCATAAACTTGGCAGAAATGGCTAAAATATCGGCATATTTGAAGGATCGCTCAAATGAACAATATATGATAGACTGGAAACAGTGGATAGACTACGTACAAGAGAAACACCAATCAAAGAAAATGTATCTGGCTTATAGTTAAATCTTGACACAGGGAGTGAAGAATGTTTACAAATTTAAATTTAAATCGATTGTATTAAGTTGGATAGCAGTTAGCTTGAATCTTTCCCTGGTTTACATATACAAATATTTATCTATTGATTATTGGAAGGTATATATCAAATAGACTAAGAATGTACTTGATAGAGGGAAGGGCGTATCAACATGAAAATTATTAATTTTAATAAGATGACTTGTTTGTTTGATATCCAATGGACTGATCTGAAAAGAAGTGAAAGTTACAACTTTTAAAATGTAGTTGGTTTATAGTTAAACTTGGACACACGGAGTGAAGAAGGTCTACAAATTTAAAATGATTGTATTAAGTTGAATGGCATTTAACTTGAATTTTTTTCTTTGTTTACATGGACAAATGTTTATCTAATAATAAATAATTTTTAATAATTAAAAAAAAAGAAATATGGAAATATGGAAGCTTCTTGGATGAGAAGAAGCAAAAAGCTTGAAAAAGCTTCTTTGAGACAGCTATGACCTGGATGACTGAGAATCTCCACAGACAAGGAAGTTAAGCAAAATCAACTTTCATCAAGGACAGAAGGGCCATTAAGAAGACAGAACTTTGACTCTTCATTATCATTAAGAAATTAATCAGTATTCATATTTTTCTGCTTCCTAAAAAATGTGGCTGGTAGATTCAAAGACACATACACAGAGGAAGACAGGCACTTCTCTTTTATTTATTTATTTATTTTTTGTATGTGTGTTTTATTCTCTGAATGATTCCCAAATGGAGAGACCTCTATGAAACCTTAAAGAATGTGGGAATTCAGTTGAAGCAGACTTTCAGGAAAGCTTTATGAAATGTTGCCAACCTGATATAGTTTTAAAGGTTTGTGCATGAAAAATGATGTTCTGAATTTTCTTTGCCAAGCTATTTGTTCTCTCTCACTCCCTCTCTGCCTTCTCCCCCCCCCCAACACATTCAGGCATCACATTTTTAGACAGTCACAGACATTGGTTTTCTGGTCCTACACAGGTATCATATTTGTAACTATTAGCATGCAGATAGGATATGATTAAATGCAGTTGTGATAAAATGTGACACCATGTTATAAATGAGAATAGGGGGAGGGGACCCACATTTGTAATCATAAATCATCAGGATAGAATTTAAATGAGCAAGTCACATTGACAAAGACTGCATAGAAATAACAAATGCCAGGAGTGTCATTCTGAGGATAAAAAGAGTAATTCCTAATTCTGAATAGTGTAATTATATTAATGCTATCCTTTGGCTGAAATATATTTCTTCATAATAGAACTGTTTCTTGTTGGGCTTCAGGTCTGCTCATGGAACAAATACTCATTCAAGGTTTTCATTCCAGGTTGACAGATATCCATCAAAGTCCTTTTTTTCACATTAAATAAGACCTTGAAGCAGGTCAGCTTCTCTAGATTAAAAAAAAAAACCTTCCCCCTTTTCAGCTCTTTTCTTTCTTTCTTTGGTTGAAGGCAAACTCTAAATAACTTAGCTAAACATAAGAACATAAGAACATAAGAAGAGCCGTGCTGAATCAGGCCAAAGCCCATCGAGTCCAGCATTCTGTGTCACACAGTGGCCCACCAATTGTACATGGGGATCTTGAGCAGAAAGAGAAGGCAAAACCCTCCCTTTCCCTTGACCCCCAACAAGTGGTACTCCAGGGAATCCTGCCTGCCTCAACCAACATAGAGGCGGCACATGGACATCCGTTTTAATAACCACCGATACACTTGGCATCCATGAATCTATCTAACCCTGCCTTGAAGCTGTCAAGGCTGACAGCTGTCACGGCCTCTTCTGGAAGTGAATTCCATAAACCGACGACCCTCTGGGTGAAGAAATATTTCCCTTTATTTGTCCTCACTTTCTTAGCTATGAGCTTTAGGGAGTGCCCCCTTGTCCTGGTGTTGTGGAATAATGAGTATTGTGTGATAGAGAAAAGAATTTTTCTCTATCCACCTTTTCTATCCCATGCATGATTTTATACACTTCGATCAAGTCACCCCTTAAACACCATCTTTCAAGGCTGAAGAGACCAAGGCGTTGCAATCTGGTTTCATAAGGGAGGCGCTCCATTTCCTTGATCATTCTTGTTGCCCTTTTTTGCACCTTTTCCAGTTCCATTATATCCTTCTTGAGGTGCGGTGACCAGAACAAGAGGGGGCGAGGAGATCCATATGACACTTTGGTAACTATGCTTTGGTTCTCCAGGTTTATGCATGAAAATAACCTTTGAAAACTGTCGGGGGGGAACAATAAACTGTAGCAGACTGCACATTCTACTTGTTAAATAAAGTGGCATCTACACCCTCTGTTACGCATAACACAAGAAATATTAAGCCATGCAGAAAGAGAAGGAGAAGAGGTGTGTAAAAAGAAGCAAACAAAGATACGGTGAAAGTAAAAGCAAAAACAAAACAAAACAAAACAAAACCAAGAAGAAAAAGATCCTGGAGATGCTTTCAATGAAATCCTGGGCTTGTTAACATAATATATATGGGGGGAGGGGGTCAAAATAATTAAATCACCAATGAAGGAGAATATTCATAGCTCAGGGTCCTTGGTGCTCTCCGAGCTTGCTCATTTTCTTGCAGACGTTTCATTACCCTAACTAGGTAACATCATCAGTTACTAGCACTCATGATGTTCCCTAGTTAGGGTAATGAAATGTCTGCAAGAAAACAAGGAAGCACAGAGAGCACCAAGGACGCCTCATAATGAAATCATTACTGCATCATCCCTGGATGTACTGACTGAGCATATGTCAAGAATTAAACAGATACCCACTTTTTCCCCCCAATCATAGTGTAGTCTTGAATATGATAAGACAGAGCCACAAACTGTGCATTTAGACCAGCACAACTAAACTGACGTGTGTTCCAGTTTCTTTGTTAATTGCAGCCTTTGCTGGAACAACCCAGTAAGTTTTCCCTCCTCTCTCTTATATCCTTGTGTGAATTCAGGTAGTATCTATGGTGTGTATTTTTTTTTTGCACCCTTCCCCTCATCTAGACTTTTGCTTCTTTTTTCCTCCTCATTGCCTTGGCAAAGGATTGTTCCTCTCTCCATCAAGGTCATCCTCTTCACTGTCTATAGATTATCTCTTTTACAAAGGTCAGGGAGGCTACTTCTGTGGATTTTTTGGGAAGAGCTACTGGACTTTATCTTTCTAGTGGTTGCACTTATTAGAAGCAACCATACTGACTCTCATATAGCTAGAGCAGTAATGGCGAGACTTTTAGAGACAGGGTGCCCAAAAAGTGCCCCCCGCTCCACCTCCTGTCCTGCCTGCTCCACCCCCACCCCTGCCCCGCCCGGCCACACACTGCCTCCATGGCCCGCCAATTGCCCTACAGCATCATGGCAGCCATGCCCTCTGCCCACACCCCACAGCATAATCTGAAGGCTATGGGGCGCGAGGGCAGAGTCTTGTCCCTGCTGCCCAGCTATGTCTTGGCTGCGCTGCTCCATGCAGGCTGCGCCTGGGGGCGACTTTCCTCCAGGGGGGCTGCTGGTGAGGAGGGGGCTGCGGGGGGAGGTGGGGCTGGGGTGACGGCGTGCGTGCCCACAGAGAGGGCTCCAAGTGCCGCCTCTGGCACGCGTGCCATAGGTTCGCCACCACTGAGCTAGAGAATCAAGTTCAGTGCTTCAGTTATGGATCTAAATAACTTCAGGCCAGAATACCTTTAGACCTTGTTGGTCACTGAGATTATTTACCAAATGTTGCTGAATGCTATCTGGCTAGTTGTTTCTTTGTGATAATGTTTGTATTTCCCAATGAAATTTGGGGAGTTTGTGCAGAATATCCTCAGAGTGGTCTTTATCCAGTCCTGTCCAGTAATAATTCTGGAATCTTCAGAATTTTATTTTATGTTATTTTTATATGTGTTTTTTTTTTAAAAAAAGAATGCTGTTTCAATTGTTTCAATGCTTTATCATTTTAGATAGATAATATTTCCATGACATTTCCATTCCAACATTTAGATAATATTATTTCAGTGGCATTCTTTGATAAACTTTAGCTTTCTTTCTTTCTTTCTTTCTTTCTTTCTTTCTTTCTTTCTTTCTTTCTTTCTTTCTTTCTTTCTTTCTTTCTATCTATCTTTCTATCTTTCTATCTTTCTATCTTTCTATCTTTCTTTCTATCTATCTATCTATCTATCTATCTATCTATCTATCTATCTATCTATCTATCTATCTATCTATCTATCTATCTATCTCATATTTTTAAACCAAGGATTAGAAGCGTAATATAAAATACTTTAAATAAATGAAAAGAACAAAATGCACAATCACACCTTGATTTCAAGGAAATTTTCTATTTCTACTCTTAATGATCCCAAAATATTAAGCCACCCATGCTTGTGCATTTCTCAATGCCCACATAAATAAATCCCTTTCAAATGGAAACATATGAAATGTCCCTGAAAGCTTTAAGAACTGAAGTAAACCTGGAACTGGGAAGAAAAGACAACTTTCTTTATGTCAGAGTAAATGAGATTTCTTGCCCAATTTTAGTTAGCTTGTATGGAATTACGGCTTGGACATTATGTATTTTAAAGTTAGATTCATGTACCTATTTCACAATATGCATTTAGATCACCTACTTGAAGAGAGAAGGGTTAAACTATAGCTTCACAGATCTTCCACAACACGTTTGTTATATTAATTATCGAAACAAAAAAAACAGTAGGTAAATATGCATATAGCTCATCAGCCAAAGCCAATAACATATTTAAGGGCATGTTGCTCAAGATGGATTGTATCACATCCACACATTTTTTTAATTAGCCCTCTGCTTTTTGAAGTGCAATATTTTAAATATTATTGTTATTACCAAGAGTGTTTGGAAAACAACCAGTTTTTGTTGCCTCCCCCTGCTTCTTTCTTATTAATCCTTAGATTTCTATCATCCTTCCACCTCCAGAATCCATTTAAAGAAATTAATTATGGGCTTGTAGCATCACAAAAATGTCAAAGTTGTTAGCATGACTGTGAGTGGCACCTTTGAGATTTGCAATTAATTTCAAAATGTACTTCCTACTAGGAAGGGCTGGCAGTCACATTTTGCTGTCTCATTTTCAATAGTGTTGGGAAATGTTCTATATCGAAAAGCAGGGCTTATAAAGGCCCTAACAGAGAAGAGAGCAGAAGCAGGATAATGTTATTCGTCCCGCTAAAACGCCTGGCTTTGTTAGGTTCCTTACTCATTCCATATCAAGCAATAGCCATATTATTATGCAGCTGCCAAGGACAAGGAACTAAGAGATATGGTATAACCATTCAGATGGCTCTGCCAAACATCAATATGAATTACATCAAAGACCCATCATGCATTTGCTGCATCTCCAGGAAGTATCTTACATGCCTTCCTTTCAATAGACATGAAATTCAAATAACTTTATGCAAAGCATAGGTATTGTACAACAGTGCCTCTAAATCCCATTAAGAGTTTAGAGAATCTAAGATCAAACAGCTGGAGTGGAGGGAGAACTTCAAGCATCCATTGATGATGCCTGGGTTTGGAGACAGTTGCTGACCCACAACCTATGTAGAGAAATATGAACTTGTTTTCTAGTTATTGGGATCAAAATAACTAAAAACATAGCCTTCTTCTCCACTTGAACATCACTGAATGTCTCATATAAATGAATGGCTGTCATTCTGTGAAAAGCAAGAACGAAATTCCCATTACACTGAGGGCATAAACAAATCCTATACTAATGTGGTTTTCTTTTCACTGGATAGGGCCACGATTTCCAAGGTTCTGTATTTCTAAGATTTGCATTAAATATATATATTTGAAATCTTGCATTCTTAAACTTGACCTGTTGTGTGAAAATAAATAACTATCCTATGGGAAGGTAATAAATATAATGCCATGATTTAAGGGAGAGTGGTTGTCAGCGGAGTTTTGCATAGAGTCCATGGGCATTGAGTTATTCATTTAAACAAATTTAGAACCACTTCATTGGAACCTTAGTACAATATTCTGACTATATTCTATACCTCCTAATCATGCAGAAATGGAATACTTTATCCACTCCTGGCTACAGAAATCCAGTTTGCTAAATAAAACATTCCAGAAACAGCCCCCCCCCGAACAAATTAGTTTTGTACATGTAAGGAACTTTGAAGAAGGATTATATTACAACAAAATTCAGTTCACCAGAACAAGATGCTAAATATTTTAATGCATCAGGTCCACTTTTCCCTTATACCCACACTTTCACCTAGCACATTTATTAGATTCACCTACATTAAGTCATGCTTTACTTAGTCATGGTTAGTTGAATATATGAAAATCTTCTTGGCTTATGGCTAAGCCATAAACAGACTCTTTAGTGTCTGGTACATAAGAAACATGCTATTGCCATTAAATGACTAAGAATACAATAAACAGGACAAGATGGCAATGGGCAATGGGCAATGCCTATATGGCAATGGGCCAGGATACTTGCGGGACGGTCTTCTGCCTCATGAATCCCAGCGACCGGTTAGGGCACGTAGGGTTGGCTCCTACGGGTCCCGTCTGTTAGACAGTGCCATCTGGCAGGGCCTAGGACAAGGGCCTTCTCTGCTGCTGCCCCAGCCCTCTGGAACCAACTTCCCTCAGAGGTTCGTACTGCTCCCTCCCTCCTAGCTTTCCAAAAACTTTTAAAAACTCATTTATGCAGACAGGTTTGGGGCGTGTGAGCTGTGCTCTGCCCCTGGGCCTTTGATTGGATTGTATGTTGTATGAGTGGTTATATAGGCTTTTTTATACTGTATATTTGTATTTTAATTAATTTATATTATATTTGTACTTGTATTTTGCTGTAAGCCACCCTGAGTCTGGGGAGAAGGGCGGCATATAAGTCAAATAAATGAAATGAAAGATACAATGTGGTATCTTGCCCTGTTTATACACAAGCTCATTGTGTATGTAGGTGTTTTAGAGACATCTTGGTATGTGCTTGGAAAGAATATTCTAATTTTTCAATGCAAGACTTGAAATGCAATCTCTTGGGCTAATAAAAGAAAGGTGCAATAAGTTTTCAGGAATCCCAGTTGCAAAGCTTCAAAAGGATAAATTTGTGTTCATGGGTTACTATATCTCTGCCATAAACCATAAACTATTTTGGTACAGAGAATACAGAAGGGTGGAAATATGCAAGAACTGCTACCTAAATGGTCTGAACCCTTTTTTGTTAAAGGCTGAGAAACAAGAAAATATTCTGACTCTTAATCAGACACCTGATTCACTGGGTTATAATAGGAAGCAGAAAGTACTGGTGCATTAAAATCAGACTTGTAAGCTTCTGCTGCTTTAGTCAATCTCAGTAAAAGCAGTTTTAACCCTACACTGGAGTTGATTTCCTGGTTTGAATCCATCTAGTGATGCTGACATATGGCTGGGCTCATAATGTGGCTTGTTTAAATTTAGCTTCTCAAGACATACAAGCCCAGGCAATTGAAACTATATGATGCTTTAGATCAGACATGTCAAACACAAGGCCCGGGGACTGGATGAGGCCCGTGAAGTGGTTTCATGTGGCCCGCGAAGCCATTCTGGAAACAGTGAGGGAACAGCCCCCAGTCCGGCCGGGAGCCAATGTACAATTTTGTGGTGGCCATCTATGCTGAAACGCATTCAGTCTTAGCTCCACAAGGCTGTCTGGAAACAGCGAGGAACCAGCCCCTGCCGTGTTGGCCCCGCCCCCTGGCTGCATGCTGGGGAGGGGTCGCCCTTTGTGAGGAATGAAGAAATGCACCATCACCTGGAAGTGGCCAGCAAATGGCCCTCGCCTACTTCACATATGTAGCTTGATGGGCTCTGTGGGAGGGGCTTCAGCAGGCAGCGAGGCGCTCTCCTCACAGCGCCAAGAGGCTGAGCTGGGCAGCGCAAATCCAAAAAGAAACGTGAGGCCACCCAGCTCCCAGCCTGCCTGGTTTCAGCAAACAGTGGGGCGCTCTCCTCACAGCGCCAAGAGCTGAGCTGGGTGGCACGAATCTGATGAGAAGTGCAATGCTGCCTAGCCCCCAGCCTGCCCAGTTTCAGCAGGCAGCAAGGTACAAAGTTGGTGAGCTTTGCACCGCCTGGCTCAACCTCTCGGCGCTGTGAGGAGAGCGCCCCGCTGCCTGTTGAAACCATGCCCACCCAGTAGGCCACACCCACTCCATACAAGCCCACCCAGTAGGCTGCACCTGCCTGACCACACCCACCCGGCCCCCCGAGGGCAACCGCAATGTTGATGGGGCCCTCAGTGAAATTGAGCTTGACATCCATGCTTTAGATAATGATTTTGCACAGCAGTTGTCACGAACTTCCTGTAGAAACTATTAGTCCCTACTATGATATTTGGCTTAGGATCAACTGTGACATTCTCTTCTCTTTTGTTCTCTGTCACAACTACCTAAAATATTTTTTTGTCTCATCAAGTTTCTGCAGATAAGGCTTGTCAAATGTACCGCCCCAGGCAGTCTATGACATGGCAGCCATGTATTACAGCCCACCAGGGATCAGTAGATCAAGAATGAGCTTGTTCAGGGGTTTGGGGTTTTTTTTTTTTTGCTAAGTAAGGTTTCAACCTGAGTTAAATCAATAGGCTACAGGATAATTTAATGAAAAGGAGACACAAATGGCATTTTTCTTGGTTTATTTTAGAAAGAAATTAGTTCACAGAGTGCTTTATCTTATTTAGGTTCATGTGATACCCTGGAATTTCCTCTAACGTGGAAAAACAAAGTCAGTGCAATGCAGAGATATGTTTAAATAACATGGCTAAATCAAATTTAAACATCAATACCAGTTAGTATTTCTTTTAACTCTGCTCTTCTTCAAGCTAATGAAAATCTTAGCGCAGTTCTTAATGCCCTGAAATTATTGATTACCAAGTACTGTAATTTGCAGCTCAAAAGAAAACCACTCCTTTTGTATAAACATGGAAAGTTTCATAATTTGCATTCCATTCAAACACCACCCAGAATAATCATTTTGAATGAGCTAAATGCAACCCTACTGAGACAGGGACTGCAAAATCTCTCATTAAAGCAATGCTCTCTATAACAAAGTTTGAAGAGAGTCCTAAGAATACTTACTGGGAATAGATTCTGCTTTGTTAATTCCATTTAATATCAAAAGTGTTTGTATAGATGTCTGTGTCTGTGTGTGCCTGTTTCAAGGGTAATAACTGCATGTTGGTTTTCAGAGGCAGGTGAAAAATCTTCCCCAACTGCAGAAAATATCTTAAAGCACAATTCCTGAAATAAGAAAATGCAGGTATTCTTGGCCAATTTCTTAACTGATTCACATTCGGACAAAAGGAATTGAGACTGTAGAATACCTGCGCGCGCGCGTGTGCTTGTGTGTGTGTGTTTGTATTGGGTGCATATGTAGAATGGGAACATTTTGGGTTACAATTAGTTCAAAAAGGTAAAGATAAAGTTTTCCCCTATGCCAGGGGTAGGCAACCTCGGCTCTTTTATAACTCATGGACTTCAACTCCCAGAATTCCTGAGTCAGTTCCATGGTCATGTGGTCCAGATGGCTGTACACCAATGGAACACAGAACACTGTTACCTTCCAACTGAAGTGGTACCTATTTATCTACTTGCATGTGTATGCTTTTGAACTGCTAGGGTGAGGTCTCATTATTTGTCCCAGCTCCTGCTTACCTTCAGTCAACTTTCCAGCCAACCAGCTCAGCATCTTAACCACTGAGTCATCGGTCCCTCTAAAATCAATTTATAAAAGTCTGCAAATATTAGCATCCAGAGTGGGAGAAGGAGAGGGACAAGTGTCATTATGCGCCTCATATTATTATTTGGATAAATGGTTGATAAAACAAATAGTTGTTAGTTGAGCTTGTATATTTTGTGAACAGCTAAATGGGGAGGTCTGTTTTGGGCTAAGCTAACTCTCCCTTTTCAGTTATATTATCCAAATGGGGAGACAGAGAATTACTAGAAGGTTTGCAAAGAGGTGAAGTCATAAAGTAGCCACCCCAAAATAAGCCAATCTAGAAACTTTTTTGCGGGGGCGGGGTCCTTTTTATTTCAGGGGCATTAAAGAAAGGCAGGAAGGTGTGGGGTTAAATAAGCCTTCACCACCATCTGAGAAACTGTAGACCAGGAATTTCAAACTCGCAATGTCACATGACGAGTTGCGATGTATCAGGACTTTTTTGACATTGCCGGCAATGGGGTGGGTGCGGTTTTGCTATGATGCATCTGCCCCGTGGGCCAGCAGTTTGACACCCCTGGTCTAGACAGAAGTAAGCAAATGTTACCTGGATAGCACCTGGGCAAATCTTTTTTGGAAAAGATCATCTGATTTGGTTGTTTTAAGCACATACATAGCTAGAGTAGATATTAGTAGACAATTAGTAGTGGCTACAATAGATTAAAAGAAAATCTAGCATTTGCAGAAAACTATTCCTCCCTAGTTTGCAGATATACAAGAATAAAGTACCACAAGAGCCTCATATGAAAATGAATTTGAAGTTAATTCTGGCAGAGTTTGAAAATAATTCTTTCCCCTTTTCATGATTTTGAAAAACATTGAATTGTCCTGAACCCTTTTTACAAAGATGGGACATATATTTAGTCTAGTTTTAGTTCAGAAATCCCAAGCAAGGATAAATAAAACATTTTAAAATGATTTTTGAAATGTTTCTTGAAGTCTGACATTCTACCTTTTAGTTTGGTGATTTTCCCTCTCTTGTAGTAATTAAATTTTTCATGCATAGAACATTCTGTGCATGTGCGATATTGTAAAATATAAATACATATTGTGTGACTTTGCAAATCAGCCCACCCTCTGCCTTAAAATTTGCATAGAAATGTTTGCTCTCAAGTGACTTTGATAAAAATTTAATGAAAGCTAGACTATTAGATTTGGTGCTTCCCCTTCTGTAAAGCCATGTCAACTACAGAAACATGTGTTATGTTTACACTTTCAAGTTGCTGCAGCTTATCAATTAGTAAACATGCTTGTGAAATTGCCCACTTAGAGCAACAGTTTTACACCATCTACAGTCTTGTAAATCAGGATGCTGACAACAGAAAACAGCAGCTGCAGAATGAGAAACTACTGAAAACATAGTGATTCTGAATTTTAATATAATGTAGACAATGTCAGCAATTTTTTGGGGTGGGCAAATAGGTGGATTTCTCCAGAACAGTACAGATTACACATTGTTTATATCTATCTTTTTTTCCCCTGGTAAATTGAGGCTCATTCTCACCATTGTGAAATAAGGCTTTGAGTTAACATGATAATTTAAGGAGTAATATACTGTAGATGACCAGACTAAAGGTTTAGATTAAGAGTAATCAAACCTGGAACTCTGACAAAGCAGAATAGAGCAGAGCAGAGCAGAGCAGAGCAGAGCAGAACAGAACAGAACAGAACAGAACAGAACAGAACAGAACAGAACAGAACAGAATAGAATAGAATAGAATAGGGGAGAAGATAATAGAATAGAATAGAATAGAATAGAATAGAATAGAATAGAATAGAATAGAATAGAATAGAATAGAATAGAATAGAATAGAATAGAATAGGGGAGAAGATAGAATAGAATAGAATAGAATAGAATAGAATAGAATAGAATAGAATAGAATAGAATAGAATAGAATAGAATAGAATAGAATAGAATAGAATAGAATAGAATTTTGGCCAAGGAATTTATCTCCAGTATTTTTACTATTTACTTCTAGATCAGTAGCAGTGTGCATAGCTCATTCTTTTACTTTGACCACTATAAATGTGGATCATTTTTAGAACAAATAAAAACAGAACATTTCCCATTATGTCCAGCAAAATTTTAGATTTGGTCTATATAATGTTCAACCATAAGATTAATGACCAGGGCTTCTTTCCACAAGAAGGTCCCATTGCTCCCAGTCTTCCAAACTGATATCTTCATGCACAAATTTCAACTTTTTCCCTAGGGGTGGGTAATAGATGAAGGGGAGCTACAGATGGAAGACTGTGCAAATGTGTACCACAAGAAGTGTGTAGCTAATGATTTTTGAATTATATAAGCAGATATTGGATGAAAGTTTCAACATAGCCAGGAAAAAATCCAGGAAGTGTTTTTAATGTATTCAGTAGCTACCGGTAATACCTATGCTACGGAGTAACTCCTTCTGGGAAAAAAAAGTATCTGAGTAAGAAATATGATTTTGAAATAAACACTGAAAGATTTAGCTTAACTTCCATGGAAGACAACAACTTCCAAAGCTGTGCTTTCTATTTAAAGATGACTCCCTGCTGACAGCTTAGAGAAAACAAACTCTCACAAAAGTGATTCACTCTCATTATTAGGCTATTAAAAGTTCGCTTGAACATGATCAGCATCATCCTTTACAAATGCAACTTGATAATATGACTCCTAAACCCTATTATAAATGCCATCGTATATATTGCTGTGGAATTAATAATCTCCTTTAATGCACAATTTGATACTGCCATCATAATTGGAATTCTCATTTTGAACAATAGAGTCAAGCAATGCATGAAACGTCTGCTTATTTTCAGAATTACATGCTTTACGTGTGTGTGTGTTGAAATTTATGGTTGCAAAATGCTATTTGTGCCTTCTCCCATCTACCTTCCATTCATAGCTAATTTTTAAAAGGTTTTCTGTTGTATTTTCAGTGAGCTCATCCTTAATTAGTTCAACAGAAGAAAACACCTGAAGATCTTTGAAAAGTCTGAACTTGTGGGAGATGACCAGGCTGAGCCTGAAGGTGGGGTCAAATGCATCATCAATTTGGAATTGCTATGTTTCCACAAAAGACCAAAGTCCAGCCCTCTTGAATTCTGTTACAGAGCAACAACTTACCTTGACCATAAGTAGATCATATTCTTGTGATCTCCCTCCCCACCCTCCCTCTCTCTTGTCAAGAACCAAAATACAGTGTTGGTGATAGAAGTAGTGGAGCCAAGTGACAGCAACATCAT
Source organism: Bothrops alternatus (assembly GCA_034064705.1). Taxonomy (NCBI): domain Eukaryota; kingdom Metazoa; phylum Chordata; class Lepidosauria; order Squamata; family Viperidae; genus Bothrops; species Bothrops alternatus. The sequence continues at coordinate 3,291,935 of JARGCV010000666.1, forward strand.
GAAGGAATATGAGAAGCTAGACAAGTATCAGGGCTTGAAGGAGAAATTGGAGAGGATATGGAAAATAAAGTTAGTACTGGTGGCGGTGAGAGGAGAAGTCAGGACTGTGACTCCTAAGCTGGAAGAGTGATCCCAACAGATCTCAAGAACAACATTAGGACTCTCTGTCCAAAACAATGCAGTGCTAGGAATAGCTAAGATCCTTCACAGAATCATTACATTCCCAGGCCTCTGGTGGATTGAGGAAGACACAAACTACCCCCTAAAACAGCGGTTCTCAACCTGTGGGTCGCGACCACATTTGGGGTCGAATGGGTCGCCAAACAACGCAGTCCGCCATTTTTCCCCTTTTCCCCTCGGCCGGCGCAGGGGGCAGCACCGCACATGCGTGGGGTAGCACCGCGCATGCGTGATGCGGGCCGTCGCGCCGCACATGCGTGATGCGGGCCATCATGCCGTGCATGCGCGATGCAGACCGTCACGCCGCACATGCGCGATGCGGGCCATCGTGCCACACATGCACGATGCGGGCCGTCACGCATGCACGGTGCGGGCCGTCATGTGCGCATGCATGGTGCAGGTTGGGGTCACGCCGCGCATGCACGGCACAGGTTGGGGTCACGGCCTGAGAAAGGTTGAGAACCGCTGCCCTAAAGAGTAAGAAGGGAATGAATGAATGTATGAATGAATGAATGAATGAATGAATGAATGAATGAATGAATGAATACATATGTAAGCACACACACACACACACACACAGTATTCCTAGATGTATTTGTGCGTGAAAGTAAATGAACCGTTCTTATGCCTTTGTTCTACATGAGTGACAAAGCTCTGGGACTGACTTGGCTATAATTGTTTGTTAATAAGGACCAAAGCATATTTCAGACAGCAGCAATGGAGTCACCTCTGAACAAATGTGAATGAATCAAAATCACCTGCCAATCTGTAAAGATTAGCCTCAATAAAGTGGTATGCATTCCACGAACCTGACTAAAATGCAAAGTATAGCCATTAATAACCGATAAGCTTTTTTTTCCCCTTTATGGATGAAAATGGCAGATTCACTTCTGTCAGACCGATTCATTATTTTCCTTCCTCACCCCCCCTTCCACACCCCACCCTCATGGCACATATTATCTGAGAAATCTGCTGCAGGTAAGTTAAGCAAAATGAGTTCCCCTTCTGAAGAAGATCAGGGTTAAACTAAGAAGGGAGAAGTTTTAAGCCATTACAAGGGTTAACCCCAGAATGCTCCTCGGGGCATTCATGCTTTCACTGGGAGGACAATGAAATTTCAAGGGCTTAAAGGCCCCCACAGAGGAGCAGCATGACAGTCTTGAATTCTCCCAGTGCAGTGAAAAGTTAAATTTAAGAGGAGGGCAACGGAGGACATTGAATTAAACCTACATATTTTATATATCATGTAATCCTAATCCTGGATCTGTCACACTGCTGTTAGCCTTGGTGTAAGCAACTCAGCTAGGCCTGCTCAAGAGATTTTGATGCCTGAGGCGAAGATAGTTATCTCCTGGGTATGTTCAGATGATGGATGGTTTAGCTGCTAAATCTTTCTTCAGCATGAGATCCAATCATGGATCTAAATTGTCTTCTGCATCAGAAGACCGTTAACCTAATTTAGGAGGTTTAGACAAGACATCAAGACCTATATCTGCAAATTCCTTGTCTGCCACACTTCCAGTATCTGTAGCCTCTTTCTGCTGAATGGCAGGGAATCTCTGGAACTAAACATCCACACAGAGTTAGTTTAATGTATAAAAGCTGAATTCCAATTTTAATAGAAGCAGAAACTGAAGTAGTGCAATGACCGTATGAAGATTTTTTTAAAAAGAAAAATCCCAGCATTGGCTTTGTTAAGCATAATGTTCTTTGGAGTCTAATACAGAAATAGAAGCACTGATAGTTATAGGCTATTTGTTTTCAAAATCTGGGTGAATGTGTAAACATCAGGTTTGTTCAGTTTGTTACTTTCTACTCTTAAAGTTGGTTTATCCCTTTGCCATATGAGGGAAGATCACACTGAGATGTATGTTTTTAGCATATGCTTCGTTTGGACTGATCATCATAAATTTTGCAAACATTTCCTCTAATGTAACATCTGTTCATGCATATGTAATGTTCAGCCCTACTTGTAGTGATGGGCGGTGTTTTGGCATGCAAATCTAAACCAAAACAATGTCTCCCTTCCTAATATTATAATTCTGCAAATATTATAAATCAGATATAAATCTCCATTTATAATATTATAAATCAGCTATAAATCTCCCAGGTCCTATCCTTTAAAGAAAAGAAACTTAAGTTATTCCAAACATTTCGGTACCCATTTAAGAAAGTGTGAAATATTGTATATTTCTATTAATTTGGAAATAGATATTGATGATATTGAACAAAGAACCGATTACTCAGAAAAACTTGTCATTCTTCTAGCTGGGAGTTGAATGCCCAGCACATCTGGGGGAGAATCCAGGAATAAAAGCAGGGATTTATTGGCACCGGGGAATTTCTTGGAGGAAGGGGAAGGGGAAGGGGAAGGGGAAGGGGAAGGGGAAGGGGAAGGGGAAGGGGAAGGGGAAGGGGAAGAGGAAGAGGAAGAGGAAGAGGAAGAGGAAGAAGAAGGAGGAGGAGGAGGAGGAGAAGGGGAAGGGGAAGAGGAAGAGGAAGAGGAAGAAAGAGAAGGGGAAGGGGAAGGGGAAGGGGAAGAGGAGGAAGAGGAAGAGGAGGAGGAGGAGGAGGAGGAAGAAGAAGAAGAAGAAGAAGAAGAAGAAGAAGAAGAAGAAGAAGAAGAAGAAGAAGAAGAAGAAGAAGAAGGAAGAAGAAGAAGAAGAAGAAGAAGAAGAAGAAGAAGAAGAAGAAGAAGAAGAAGAAGAAGAAGAAGAAGAAGAAGAAGAAGAAGAAGAAGAAGAAGAAGAAGAAGAAGCTTTTTCATACAAAAAAGCAATACCGTAAATCCTGAGGGATATATGCAGTTCCATTGTAACTGTTTACATATGTGAACACAAGGCTAGATACATTGATCTGGTATCTATTTCGCAAATGGATTGCTCATTGAGTAGACACATATGGCATTTTATTTATTTTATCATTTGCTGTGCAATTATTAGCAAGAGCTTCTTTTTAATCTGTTATTTGATGCAATTTCTTTGTCAATAGGAAATAAATTCCAAAGTTTTACAAAACTGTTCTGGTATCTCAGTGCTGATTCTAAAAGGAAACCTCCGATACAAAGCAGTCCTTTATGTAAAAACCTTTTTTTTCCCCTGGAATCCCAAAACGCTACAAGGTATTTGGGATATTTGACTAGGTCTTACTTCCTGCTGGTAAAGTGTTAAATAGTTCTTCTGGAGAATGGAAATGGTCATGGGTGAAAAACTGCTGCAAAGTTAGGTTGGACAAATAGCAATTGCACTAGCACTTAGACTTATATACCTCTCCATAGTGCTTTAAAGCATTCTCTGAGTGATTTGCAAATGTCAGCATATTGTCTCAACAATCGGGGTCCTCTTTTTATCTACCTCGGAAGGATGGAAGGCTGAGCTAATCTTGATCCCCGTCAGGATCAAACCTCTGGCTGTTGGCAGAGTTAGCCTGCAATGCTGCATTCTAACCACTGTGCCACCCTGGCTGCTGATAATTTTGTTACACCTGAAAGTAGGATTGCACAGTACAAATGTGCCCTAACTCATGTATTAGGAAAAGAGGTTTTCATGTATTAAGACAAATTAGCAGAAGTACATCTGAATGTTCATACAACTGTTGTGTTAATCAATAACTTGTTCATAAAAGAATAAAGACAAATTTCCAATTTGGACATGAACAGCTCTAAAAAAAATTTAAAAAAGTGTTGACACTCAAGTTCAGAATCCTCAGAGAATGCAATTCCCCAATTAATCAACTTGCACTCCATGGTTATTGTTTTTTTTTAACATTTGATCTGACATAGCTGACCTCTTTGCTGTTATAGCATTAAAATAATATAAAAGATATGAAGCATACTTCCATATGCAAATGCACACTCAGATGGACACATTGCATACTTTGTATATGTGGGAAAATATACTTCAGCAAATTGCTTATGTTTTAATTTAAGAAATGAAACAGATTTGCTCTACCTGACATGTAAAATAATAATGGGGAATATTTCCCGGAAGGCGTTGGTAGCATAAAGTTGTGAAGAATAGTTGTTTATACAGTTGAATAATAATCAGGATCACTTATGTGGTAACCTTATAACAAAGGAGTTGTATGGCACTTATTATAATTATGTTTGCCATGTAGCCCTATGCAAATGAAGTAGGAGTTATAATAATTGCCTTTCAGTTTAGAAAATGAGTAGGATGTTCACAAGCCCATTTCTTTGAATACCTTCAAAGGCAAAAGCTAGGCATGCATTTCTATATTTTCAAGTCCCATTACAGGTTGCTGCATCACAGGGTCCCAGTGACTTGGAAAAGGAAAAGCAAATTTGCTATATTCATATGCATCTGACAACTTTATAAACTGACCTTGGGACAACAATAATTCATTTACAATAACAGCATTATACAAACTGCTGACTGGTTTTCCCCCCCCCTCAAAGAAACTTCATGTCCTAGATAACCCTTACTCTGCTCTTATTTTTCCCTAATGGCTCCTCTTCCTAGTCATTGGTTGGAGTCACATTTCACTACTACAACAAGCAAACAATATTGTTGGGTTGAATTGGATGCCCAAGAGTTGTTCATAATTTCATTTGGCAAAGATTCTTCTCTTTCCCGCAATCCCTATGGGGAAAAAGAATATAGGGAGAGAAGAGAGGAGTGGAGAGGAGAGGGGAGGGGAGGGGAAGGGAGATGATAGGGGAAGGGAGGGGAGGAAAGAGGGGAGGGGATAGAGGAGAAGAGAAGAGAGGAGAGGAGAGGAGAGGAGGGGAGGGGAGGGGAGGGGAGAGGAAGGCTATCAAAGTCAATTATTCAAATCCTACAAGAATGTAGGCTACATGACTTCCTAAAGATAGGTAAAGATTTCCTCTGTCCATCATGTCTGATTCTAGGGGGTAGCGCTCATCTCCATTTCCTAGCTGGGGGAGCGAGCACTGTCCAAGAACTGGTCATTTGGCCAGCATGACTATACACCAAGATGCAAAGAATGCTGTTACCTTCACACTGAAGTGGTACATATTTTTCTGTTCACATTTGCATGCTTTCAAACTGCTAGGTTGTCAGGAGCTGGGGAAGGAACAGGAGCTCACCTTGTCACATGGCACTTGGATCCTGAACCCAGGCTTTCGGCTTTTCAGCTGACAAGCTTAATGTCTTTCACCACTGAGCTATTGCACCCCTTACACAACTTCCTAACTGTTGGTTATTCCATATCCTGAGCTGAAATATTAATTCCATAATAGCTCCTACGGTTCATAAGTATCATCTAAGGGAAGGGACCTGATTTTCAGTAAAAAAAAGTGCATTTTTTTTACATCAATTTGCCAGGTGTTGATATAACTAACCTTTGATATCTGGGCATAGCCTGAAAGCCATACAGCTTTATTTGTTGTTGTTCCAAAGAGCACAATTAGTACTAATAGGTGAAAATTGCAGGCAGCTTTTTTTGCAGGAGGGAACTAGCTCCGTTGTACAATGCATGTTCTACGTGGAAAAATTTCCAAGTTCAATCCTCATTAGATTTGGCTGTGAAAGGCTTCCATTGTAACAACGGAGAGCTGCCGACAGCATGCAGTGTTGAGCCTAATATACTGTTTAGTAAATCTTTGTATAAGACAGCTTCATCACTTCCTCTATTTGAGGGAAGAAAAGGTCCTTTCAATATGTTTGAAAGATGTTTACCGATCAGGTGTCTGCAAAGCATGCTATTTAAAGGTTAAAACTGCCCTGGTCCCTGACCCGAGTGGATGTAATAATTTGCACTCTAGGTGACTGAAAGTGTATATTGACCCATTAGACCTAATTACAAGTGTCCATAGCTCAGGGAGTCCTGAGGCAATATTCTTTCTTTCTTTTTCCCCCCATCCAGCATTGTCCCTACTGAAATGAAACAGGAACTTTCCATCCCAGAATCATAGCAAAGTCATTTATAAGGCCAACTGAACAAATCCTGAAAGTGCAAAGGAATGAGTTTCATTCTGTATTTCAATCAAGCCAAGAGCAGAAAAGTAAACAGTAATAATTGTTCAGTTGCTATCCTTTGTTCCATCGTTATTTATCTATCAAAGTACAAGAGTATCAAAATACACTCATGAAATTCTTTTGCAATGTGTGACTGGCTCACAGAGATGATTTAACAACAACAATTTCTAACCAGATACATACAACTAACAAGTTAGGACTTCAAATTTTGAACTGTCTGCAGGGAAAATAGAAATGTAGAGACGATCTCTTGCAGAACAGAACTTATTTAAAAATATGTCCTATGCTACTGCAATTAGCCTTTTTTTAGAATTGTAGCTTTAGGTGGCTGCTGAATTCTAGTAAATATGAAGTTCCAGTCAATTTCAGACTGGATAAAGAAAAGAAAATCTGTTCCCAAGAAACAACAAGGGTGCTAATCAATTGTCAACATGGAAAGTGAAGCCCCATCTCTTTGTAACATATGTCACTTGCCTTACGTGCATGTAAAAAGATATGGGTTTCCACTTAGTTTTTTTTTAAGGCTTCTGAGCTTCTTTTTCGATGGGTTTGATAAACTAATATTCTGATTTTCAGAGACATTTCCCATGATAAATAAATATTGTGTTATCCAGGAGAAAGATTCCACACTGGATTGTATCTGATCTCTATGAAAGGTTCTCTATAAATAACAGATGCAATAAATAATAGCTTCTATGTCAGTCCATAATACAGTGAAGTAAAGAAATACAGCATAATAAGGGGGGCAGCATCAGGTATGGCACAAGGAATGACACAAGGAATTGTTCCACGTAGTTTCTATATTGCTGTTCACCAATAGACAGGAATCGTGCCAGACTGAAGTACACTCTACATATCTGTCAGATAAATGCTGTGAAGAATTAGGAAAAATCCTTTTGGGTCTCTTCCTGCATACCATCGATTCAAGCCTGATTGGTCTCTTTGCTTCTCCCTCCCTTCCGTATCTCAGCATCAGATTCCATTATAGGCAGGTATCATACTATGGTTAGATCAATTTCTTTTACTTTGGCATATTCTGTTATTTTGCATATTTGCATATAAACAAGTTGGTGTCCCCTTTCTGTCCACATACAGAAATGTACTTCACTGGAAATAGGAGTCAATTTAGTACAATTACTGAAGTATCAAGCTAGTTTGGGAGGAGATGTTACAGATCTCCAAAAAATCAGGACAACAATTGGATGAATAGCTTTGCTACCCACCTTCATTTTTCCCAATGCTCGATGAACAATTTGAAATTCTCAATTATTTGGACCTAATCAGGAGCCATCTTCATGGAAGATGTCAAAGTGAAGAATGAATGATCCTATTGTGAGAGGCATCAGTGACTTTGTTGTGATATATCCATTATAAATCCACTGATGCAAAACATACCTATCTCAGGGACAGTTGGGGATGTGAGAAAGTAATTTCCTCAATAATGACCAATGGAATTTTCTAGGAAATGAATTGAACATTGGAAAGTGGAGAATGACTTAAATTGGAGAACAAAATCATGCTCTGGGGGTTAAACTATTTTATGAGAACAATGGGCTGGCTTGGACAGCTAACTTTCTTCTTTTTTTCCTTTTTTTAATTGCATAGGTATTTCTATTTAATGTGCTCCATCCTAGTTATAGTGCCAAAAGAAAACAACATTCAGTGGCCTTTGTGCCAGAGTGTAAACAGATAAACCATATACAAGAGTATTTTATGATGTTTGCCACAAAGTTAGGGGGTTGTTAAGAACAATTACCAATGTTCCTAAAGCAAGGAACAGATTTTTAATGAGGTATAAGTAGCTTTTTCTTCTATAAATGTTTGTATCTTTGAAAACAATGTATTTACTGGCTAGTTTCGTGTTAATAAAATTGACTCACTGCTCCAAACCTTTTTTACACGCTTGCTAATAAAACAGACACACTGTCAAAGCAAAGCAAATATAAGGGGATATCTATAGGGGAATGAGAGCATAGCTAATTCTGCAAAAAGAAGGATGCTTTATTTAATAGTTGGAAAAGGCTGTTAACAATTAATATAGCAACTACAAATAATACAGGGACATTCCAACACAAATGGGCTTTATATAGTAAGTCATTCTTTCTTGATTCTGAATATATTTCACTGTGAATGGTCCCGAGATGGATTGTAGCGATACAAAGAGAAAACTAGGTAAACTAGTTCAAAAGAACAATAAAATTGTAAAAGGCAAAAAAACAGACCTCCCCCTTCTACCCATAACAACAAGAGCCAGATTGGTTTAATGGCTAAGGCACCAGGATACAAAATGGGGGGTTGTGAATTCTAGTCTTGGTAGGTGACATTGGTCTAGTCATTTTCTTTCACACCAACTCAGCTCACAGGTGTGTTGTTCTGGGAAAATAGGAGGAGGAAAGTGTGTTGGATATGTTCACTGCCTTGAGTTATTTGTAAAAATAATAAAGGGTGGGACACAAGCAAATAAGCAAGTGCATTAAGTAAATTAAACAAATAAAAAGATTGCATAAATGGACTCCTTCTAAGGGATATTTTTATACTATAAAGTCTGCAAAAGGATGGAAAGATACATCACAAAACATCCTAACTCACTGGCAACAATCAAGTCTATTGGATTATAACAGCATATGTAGAGGAAAGAGAGGCAGAGCCTAGAGGCAGAATCAAGAAAGGAATCAGACTGAAGTCTTTACATTGCCACAAATGGCCCAAGTCCAGTCTGTCTTGAATTCTGCTAACTCTTATCTAGTGCCAATTTAGCGATGACTGTTAGTTGACTAGATTCTATGGGTAGGCAAGAGCAATAAAACAGCTTAACCGGAACTTCATGCATGATCTTGATTTTTGATACCTTGATCTTCAAAATAAATAAATTATAATTTATCTGCACTATGAAAAGAATCTTCAAGGTTTTATTGGTAAAGGGGAATCGAGCACTAGAAGCTGAGCACAGAAGGACCCATTTCAAGAATGGTAAGCAGATTTCAATACAGTTAGACAACTGGAGTTGTCTTTCAAAGGTTGGAACATGATGACCTTGGCTCAAGCAAATTTAATTACTCTCCTTGGATCTGTAAATTATTGAAACCTTTTTACAATGGTACCATTTTAAAACACAGATGTTCCACAGACATGTACCTAGTCTCCAATCCCTCTTCTGTCAAGACATTAAAATAAACTCCATGAAGATAAAACAAAAAGGTTTTTTTTTTCTGGCAAGCTGTTTAGAATCCAACCGGCAATTATTTTAAGAGGATGCTGTATATAAAAATGAGGCTTTGTTTATAGTCTAGTACCAGTACCTTAAATAAAGATGATTTATAGAGACCATCCTTGTTTCATATTTTTTTCCTTTATTATGTTCCCCATGAGATAATGTGTCTATGGTCTGTTAATCATGCTTGATTTTCTCTCCTTTGCTTTAATGCTCAATTATAATACCATTTAATGTTGCTTTTTGACTCATTGCTATCTAATATTGAATCCCCAAAAAGCACTATTAATAGAAAGCTCAATCAACTTGTAAATGCATATATTTCCTCTAGGTACTAATCTAATTGCAATCATAGAAGACATTAGAAAAACATGTTGTAAGATGACAGAATATATCTAATGTAAAGTGCCTAAGACGATGAATCAACATCTATACAATTCATCTTAAGTGCTTTTGGAATGGAAATCTATTAATCCACGTACTTGCTGAATGATTCAAATTATAACAAAGGGATGTTATGCCATAATAGCTAGTAATAACTTTATACTACAAAAATGAAGCAAAGCAAATGCAAAGTTGAAGTAAAAATATTTTGGTTAGTTATATCAGATGATTTTTTTAAATTGCTTGGCAGAAGGAAGGAAGAAATATATTATTGCATTCTCTTGGTTTGTTCTGTTCTGTTTTATCTAGTTTTGTCTATATACAGTATATAAAAGGAGGATGGTACAGTTAATTGTTTGTTTGCTTGTTATATATATATTTGGCATATTCTGGGTATATGTTTTTAAAAAACAGTGAAACTAAAAATAATAAAATTACAATTAATTTCAAGTATTTTAAAGAATGTGAAAAGATAAACTAAGCTAAGAAATAGAACTTAAAGTTGGGGGTGGGGTGTCAGTATCAACCAAATTAGCCAGTAAGGAATAGGACCAGACCTTTTTAGCAGTGTTGCCAGTTGTGTAAAATAATCTCCTACATCTAGCTGATTGACTCCTCTCCTGTGTCTTTTACATGTTATATTAAGATTTCACATATTTCAGATGACCATTTTTAATTCATAAATTTAAATATGCTATTATGATTTAAGATCCCCCAATCCCAAAAGAAAAAATGGCGGAATTTTATTTACACTTTCACAGAAACAGTTTTTATTTTCTAAAAACAACAACCACTTCTAACAGTCCTAGCTATGGAGCTAAGACTGAATGCATTTCAGCATAGATGGCCACCACAAAATTGTACATTGGCTCCCAGCTGGCTTGGGCCAGGGCCAAGGCAGAGGGGGCCGTTCCTCACTGTTTCCAGGATGGCTTCGTGGACCACATGAAACCACTTTGCGGGCTGCATCCAGCCTCCGGGCCTTGTGTTTGACATGTCTGCACTAAAGCTTTCAGATGGTCAGTATGATCCTCCAATACATGGGACATTATGGCAAAACTCCTTGATTTCCACTTGAAATGAGACTTTGATTATGGATGTGCTATAAATCAGTAGCCTACTCAAAGGGAATATTTCTTTGACATAGAATCGATCCATTAATTTGCAAACTGTGTTTGTGCAAGCAAGGTCTTTGCCTTCCTAAACAAATATTTCTCTAATTATAGTTACTCACAAGGTCTACTACAACATAGATGCAAGCTTTAATCAAACATAAGTAGGATGCATTAAAATATAAACCTGTTGCCGCAAATCATCTCAGAAAGAGGACAAATGCTTTCCACAGTGTCCGTATTGCATATAAATTCTAAGTGATTAATATAGAGAGAAAACAAGGCAAACATTTTATTTTATTAACGCAGCTGCATTTCATCACTTGTTTCGCTGCATTATATTTTGTTCTTCCCCAGCAATCTGTGTAAAGCTCAGATTTTTATCTAAAGGTAAAAATGTATATTGGTAAGCAAACCTTTGCAAACTCTACGCTGAACTGATTATTTTGAGGCGCTGCAGCAGTATTAAATAACATGCAGTCCCAGATGTATTAAACACATTAAGGTGCTTCCATCATGATTATCTGGAAAAAAGATAGGTTCTTAGCAATGATTAATATTCAGTATTTTCTTGAAGCTGATTTCATACTGCCAAAAGCTAAGCTTATCAGATCATCGATTTTATTATTGGAATCAATAAAGCTGTAGAATTGTACAGCATGCTGACTAGAGAATTCTGGGAGCTGAAGTCTACAGTCTAAACAAACAAATACACTCCAGCCTTCCTTTATTAGTAAAAACATGTCAGGCTTTGGAGATAGTGTACCTCCTGTGTACTCTTGAAGGTACATAAGAAATAAAACAAAACAAAATTGAATTTAAAGATGAAGGAAGGATACCATCTAGCAAGGAAAAATATTAAAGAAGGAAATGGTTGAAGGATCTGGCCTCCCTTATATTTCTTGGAAGACACTGAATAGGTGGAGAATTGGAGTGCTTAAATGCAAAACCAATATGCTCATTCTTAGCAGATAACAGCACACTATGTGCATTTGGAGAGACACAGACACAAATGCTGGTATGTTGGTTAAACTACCAGAAACATGTACCAATAATGTCTTATTTTTGGCAAAAAAAAATGGCTTCATTCTGCAAGTTTAAAGCTTGATTTAGACATGGAAGAAGAAGGTTTTCCTTTATAACCTTCTTATTTCAAATTGATTCAAGGGAAAAGTTAGTTCTGAATTTCTTTCTCGTGCATTCTCCTTTCCCATGATTGAGAGGTATTTATTTAAATGTGTACCTTCTTCAATGTTATCTACATGCATCTATACACAACATTAAGATAGGTCCATGTGAGGGGTGTGATTCTTTTCTCAGAGAGACCCTAATGGGTGGACTGATAAAGTCAAGCACAAGAAATCAGGCAGCAAGATGGTTCAGATGATTGCAGGTTTATTGCAGGCTAACACTCTCTTCAAGAATCTGAACTACTGACAGTCAAAGTAAATTGGTGGTAGATAAAAGTAAACAGAATTCAAAGTGGGCTGGAGGCTAAAACATATAAGGAATGGCTGCTGGAATTGGGTATGTCTAGTTTAACGAAGAGAAGGACGAGGGGGGACATGAGAGCAGTATTCCAATATCTCAGGGGCTGCCACAAAGAAGAGGGAGTCAAGCTATTCTCCAAAGTGCCTGAAGGCAGGACAAAAAGCAATGGATGGAAACTAACCAAAGAGAGAAGCAACCTAGAACCAAGGAGAAACTTCCTGACAGTGAGAACAATTAACCAGTGGAACAACCTGCCTCCAAAAGTGGTGAATGCTCCAACACTGGAAGTTTTTAAGAAGAAACTGGACAGCCATTTGTCCAAAATGGTGTAGGGTTACCTTCCTGAGCAGGGGGTTGGACTTGATGACCTCCAAGGTCCCTTCCAACATTATTATTATTATTATTATTATTATTATTATTATTATTATTATTATTATTATTATTATTATTATTATTATCCATGGCTGTCATATGCTCCTCAAGCAAGAATCACAAATCTTGGGTTTGTGACTGCACACCAGTTCTACCCATCTACCTATCCACCTATCCACGCATCCATCCATCCTGCAGAACTTCCAAAATCTGGTGACTCCCAATCCTGCATCCACTCACCTCCTCCCCATTCTCCTTTCCTCCCACAACCTAGTCTAGACACTATGACAAAACCAGCCATTTCCTTTGCCTTCAGCCATTCTTTCAAGCCACTCCATAGGAATGGTTTTAGGAAGTATTTGCAAATATTATCAATCAATTAAATTATATTTGGTCTCAAAATAACTAGACATTTCATGGGATTGATCGATGCTCACTGGAAAGCAGGCTGGAAAAGGAGACACATGCACACAAAATATGCAAACATACCTACTTATACACACATACTTTTCCAGATTTCTTGTTATTTCTTTCTTAAAATATCTCAAGCTGTTGTACCATTCAGTAAGGAACAATTCCAGTAACTATGGATTGTTTATGTGTGTTAGATTAATGCACATGTCAGTGTAATTACAATGTGCCCATACCAAATTGAACTGCTGTTCAGCCAATCTCTTGAAGAGATTGTCTCTATTTTTCAAAGGTTCATAAACTTTACAAGGGATCCAGAAAGTCCACTTCTAATTTACAGTGTCAAAGTGGGAGAGGAAGGAATAACAGAACAATAAAACTAGAGCTGAAAGCATATCTAGACTTCTTAAAACAAACCTATCTGCTACTTTTGATACACAGTGCATGTATAATTTTATTCCTCAATTAAATACATTTTTTTAAAAAAATGTTTCCAAGCCGTATTTTAAACATGATGGTTATAACAATCGGAATAGGCTGACAAACTCTCTTTACTCTTAGATTTTAGGACATCATGCCATATTTCCCCCTAATATTGTTACCTGAAATCATCTTGATAGAAGATACTACTCTCTGTCTGTGATAATTACATCTCTTATTTCACAGAGCTGTTTGAATTTAAGAAAAGAGCTCCAAAGATTGTTTTGTTTTTAAGTTATGTATGCACTATCATACAAATTCATTAAAAAATACATACCACAGTATTTTTGTTGGCATTGTTCCAACTTGTTCAAAGAAAGTTTTTTTTTTTTTTGTCTATTCCATACTATCCAACAAACTCATTTCTGGCTGTTTGTTATTTTTTGGCCCATTGCTTTATGGACAGCATAATTGCAAATTGTTGTTTTATTTCCAAGAAATATGATGCTAATGACTGAGAAAATTTGGGAAGAAAGAAAGTGTATATATGCATATTAAGGTAATTTCTTGATGTTATTCTGACTATGCTTAGTTTTAGAATGGAATTGGTAATGCGCTCCAAGGGGGAAAAGCTGTTATATTTTTCCTATCAATTCACACACAATTGGATGAAAGAGAATTCGCTGTCAAAATTTCTTTCAAAGGAAGAAATTATCTAGATTTTTGCAACTGAAATGTATTCGTCCATGAAAGACAGCATTACCAGAATGAATTACTTTCAACAAAAATTTGTTTTAAAAATATATTTAAGAAAACTTTCCTCTCCTCTTCTCTCCTCTCCCCTCCTGTCTTGCCAGGCCTTGCCTTGCCTTGCCTTGCCTTGCCTTGCCTTGCCTTGCCTTGCCTTGCCTTGCCTTGCCTTGCCTTGCCTTGCCTTGCCTTGCCTTGCCTTGCCTTGCCTTGCCTTGCCTTGCCTTGCCTTGCCTTGCCTTGCCTTGCCTTGCCTTGCCTTGCCTTGCCTTGCCTTGCCTTGCCTTGCCTTGCCTTGCCTTGCCTTGCCTTGCCCTGCTCTACCCTACCCTACCTTACCCTACCCTACCCTACCCTACCCCACCCCACCCCACCCCACCTCACCTCATCCTATCCTATCCTATCCTATCCTATCCTATCCTATCCTATCCTATCCTATCCTATCCTATCCTATCCTATCCTATCCCATCTCATCTCATCTCATCTCAATCTCGCCTCATCTTATCTTATCTCGCCTGATCTCATCTCATCTCATCTCATCCCATCCCATCCCATCTCATCTCACCTCATCTCATCTTATGGCTGAAAATAAGGGGGAAACTCTTTTGGAAGAAAAAAGTTAACTTTTGAGCAATTGCAAGCCAGGTTTCAGCACAATGTTAACAAATATAGTTGGATTAAGAATAATCCAATCTCCTAGGTTCCTACACCTAAGTATGTCACCATAAGTGGAATATATACAGGTAACAATGGGAGAGAGAATTTGGAGAATCGATCTCTTTTCTTTGCTGGAAGAAAAGAAGCAAGTTCATTAGAAAGCAACACTCTTTAGCATCCATTGGAACACCATGATCAAATGAAATTCGCTATCCATCTGAGGGTCATCTAGCTTGGCTAGCTCTAAAGAAACTTAAGTGTTGCTGAAACGTGAGTGATAGAAAAGAAGGCGCTCTCCCACGATACAGAAGAAATCAATAGGGCTTTTTTCTCCCTTTTCTGAAAGCTTATTTGGTGTAGGCACTTCCTCGGTGCAAACAAAAGGCCTCAGCTAATCAATCCTGAAAATGCCAAAGACTAAACCTGAGGAATGGTGGGCCATGCATATAACTCACTATAGATATGAAGCCATTTCTACTGAGGGTGACAGAGAAAGGTAACATTCTTATATTGCTAGTCGCCTGCACACCTGAACTAAGTGAAGAGAGTACACTGATGGCTATCATATATTTGAGAGTGGTCTTCCACTCCATGCAAGGTGCCCTGTGTATATATGCACTTGTGGAAAAGAGAGAGAGAGTGGAAGAGGGAGAGGAAGAGGAAGAGGAAGAGAGAGAAAGAGAAAACAAACAGTGGATATTTCTTTTCAAGTGAATAGATCTGGACCACTAGACAGAAAACAATACAGGAAATTTCTTGATTACTGTTGTGTTTGCCTATAGAGCCAGAATAAAAATCAAGTATTTTCAAGACAGAGTTTATGGTACTACTACAAGGATGCAATTTGTGTAATCCTGTTTGTTACAACTGTGCAATGTTCCAACATTTTTCGAATAGTCTTATGCTTGTTTAGGAATAAAGCCTTGTTGGCAGCTTGGAAGATGTTCCTTCGTTGCTCATCATTAGGGGAAGAACATCAAGACAGGCATTATTTTCATAGGAAATCCAAAAAATCAAATGACACCACACCATAAGAAAGGCCAGTCAATAGGAAGACACATATCCACCTGCACTTTCTAAAGGGGTAAATTTGTAAGACCTAATTAATCTCTCCCAGAGTCCATGTGTTCATTTTTGGAGCGAGAAATCTGCATTCACACACAGATACATTTTTGTGGTAGCTAATTTTGGGATGGAACCTTGTAGGATAGGCAAGGCAGGTTGTATGACATGTGTGAGTTCCAGCACCTGTTTTTTTTTTTTGTTTTTTTAGAAAAAAAGCACTAAGAAAGGTATCCCTCCTTTGTTAGCCTAAGCCTTTTTTAAGAATTAGAATCACTTCCAGAAGGAACAGCAACAAAACTGGGTGTTCGGAAGGTATTCACCACACATATTGAAGCTTTCCTAGTTCACAACTTCAAACAATGACTTCTGAGTTTGACAATGAAGCTGGACAAAAGAGGTGTTGAAGTGAATATTGCATCTACCGTATTAAAGAAACAGCTTCCAGAGGATATATGAAAGGACAGCAGCCTTAGAGAACAATTGACTGGCTTCACCTTAGAACAACTCACTCTCTTTCTCTTCGTCAGCTTCCCAAAAGTCAAGGAACGTCCTGTTAACCAAACCTTTTAAAGCTTGGCTCAGAATCAGAATGAAGCAAGATTCCCTCCCACCGAAAAGGCCTATTTGCACACCATGCCATATGTCGGTTGAGTCAACTTCCATCCTCCACAGTCTGACTACAAAGATGTAAAGGGATGCCTGGGAACTTGTGACTGTGTAATGCAGAAGTGGTGCACAGTTTCAGATTGCTTCTCAAAGCAAAACTTGTGACATATGTTATCTTTGGGTTTTCAAATGTCTCATAGCAGCTTTTGAAGACGTTTGAGAATGAGATACGGGCTCCAAGCAACAAATGGTTTGGGCAGCAGACCAAGTGGAGCATATGGGACACGGCAGAATGTGAGAGCAGAGGTAGAAAGCTCAAAACTTAATGAAACGAGGGATTTGGGGGTCTTTTTAAGGGGAAGAAGCAGGTCTGCCAAAAACTTTAAATGTTTATATTCTGAAATTTACTCTTTCAATTGATCTGAAATGGTTTCTTTGGAAAAGGGCGAGTAACCAAAAGGCACAGTATGCATTTGAAGGAAATTAAATACATAACTTGGATATTACCATAGCTAAAAAGATAGCTTAAATTAGGGTGGCAAACTTGTATTAATTAAACTGTAGAATGCTGCAAGGGTTAATAATTTCATGTTAACTAAAAAGTTAACTATATATGATTAATCATATATATTTATATATGTGTTTTATATCATGTGTTTTGATTTATATCATTGTATCCTCCTGATACAATGCAACTAGTTAAGTTCTGGAATTTGCCTTTTCTTATAATGTATTTCCTTTGAGTAAACCTCCTTTATGTTACAGCTATGAAACCTGCTTCACTAATCATCGTTCAAGCTTCTACTTCAAGAATGTGTCTGTGTGTGCGTGTGTGTGCGCACGTGCGCACGTGCACACATATCCCAACTTCTAGCTTCAATGAGATTAAAATTGGAAGAGACTAGGAAGGCAGGGGGTTCCAATTTAATCGACTGAAGTCTATATGTTCTGTAAATCATCAAGCATCACTGGGATTCCCATAAAAGATAATTTGCTAACTTTCATTTATACAATAAGATCCTTACTGGTATTACTAAAGAAGAATGGTGAGGTGGGTTGGGGAAAGGGAGTGGGGGGGGAATGCTACTAATATTCAGCACATGTGAGTCTTTTGCATTAAACAGGCATTTTAAAGCAAAAAGCAAAACTGTGAAGCTTCACTCTTAGCTGCAGGGATTTCCCTTCATCAGACTGGAATGCGCCCAAAATCCCTACGACTATATGGTGATTTAATATTGCCTCATCATAATCCTGCAGGCTGAAACCTCGGGGAGTTAATCAGCTTTCTCTCACTATTCTGCCCTCTTGATTTAATTAAATTGCTGATTATTTTGCTTTAATGTAATAAGAATGTTAATGAAATATGCTAAACAACACAGAACAACATCATCAGAGACAAAGGCAGGATCTTTCTGAAAAGCTTACAAGGATGATTTCCATTCGGGCACATGACACAACACACTTGGAGCTTTTAACCACCAGTTGCTTCCTGCGCAGCTTCATGAAAGCCATAATCAAAGTCATCCTTTTGAAGTTGCTTTTCCACAGAGGGGTTATCAGTTATTTATTTAGCCCTCAGAGATTATAACACATACAGCATCTTGACATATCTATCCTGTCAGAATCATAGGGTGATTCCCATTACTTTCCCTCACATTCTCGGTGATTCCAAGTGGACATAATACCAAGTACTTTCTGAAAAGCAGACCTAACACAAACTCAGCATCTCTAAAACATGGAGCTGGATAGCTTTTCTCGTATCTAGTCTAGCTCCTAACTCATGACCATGTAAGACTGTCAATGTAATACCTAATGGCTATGTTCACACATTCTACTAAATCATAATCTGGTTTGCTAAGTTTTGGCTCAGCATGTTGTATGAATGAATGCGTGAAAAGTTTGCCAATGATCTGATCTGAAATCTATTGACCTCAGGTGTGTCAAGGTGTGTTAAGAAAAATGAAATGAAAGGGAAGAGAGATATGTAGATTGTATCTGATCCAATCTGGAAAAAAATGATTTGGGTACTAGAATTGCAAATCATGTTGCTGATTTGAATTTATTTATTTATTTATTTATTTTTGCAACAAGGCTATCCAGTTTTGAAATTCAGATCAATTAGGGAAAACATTCTTTCTGCTCATTCACCCAAAGTAAAAATCATTTTGATTTGAAGTATAGATTCCACTCAACAAGTCTATTTCATTTGAAAATTGAGGCAAATTGCCTTTCTAAATTTCTGAATCAAAATTTTGCGTTATTTTTCTTCTGTAGCTCATATAGAAAATGGTCCTTTATACAATTTCGTGTGCAAAATATATTTGACAAAAGAAAGAAAATGTTGACTTTTTAAACTGATCTCTCTCTCTCTCTCTCTCTCTCTCTCTCTCTCTCTCTCTCTCTCTCTCTCTCTCTCTCTTTCTCTCTCTCTTTCTCTCTCTCCATGTATCTATCTTAAAAGGTCTTAGAAATACCTTCCTTATTCATTCTTCAATATATCCAAGAGAAAGTTTGCAAACGTCACTCTGTTGTATTCCTGCAAACCCTTTTGTCTGAACTCTGCCAGAAACTCAAGCCTTTGAATATGTATCTATTTTCACAAAGCAAGAGTACTGCATATTTATTCCTCTGAAATATTCATCTGCATCCCCAAAGCACCATAACTGCTACTGTTGCAAGAAATGCCACATGTTATGTACACATTTCTGTTTCGGCATTAGAGCAAACAGATGCTTCTAACAAGCAAGATTTCTACCCTGCACTGAATTTATTTTCCTTTCCTGTTGTCGCTGTTACTCTTGTTTTAGAAGGTTGTCAGGTCGGTTACTGTGGCCCTGGGGCCTCATTTTCTTTTTTGCCTACCTTTCTGCTTTAGGTATGAAAAGCAGTCCTTTCTCTTCCCAATCTGTGTGGGATTTCATAGGTGGAATTTACACACATCGACCAAGAAGGTCTGTCTCAATTTAGTTAAACAGAATAGACTTTACGGGAACCACTCAATAACTGCTTTACAAGAAGAACATAACAGTATAAGCAATGGATCAGACCTCTGGCTCATTTAGGATAGCAATCTGTGCTCACAATGGCTATCAAACTGCACAAAGAAACCTAGTATTATCCTAGCAGGATGGTACGTATAATTACTGGGACATCTTAAAGGACTTTCTCTCTTGGAAGCATAGATATTCATGAGCATCTTAAAACAGCTGGGCCTATAATAGACAAATATGAGATAGTTGTTATCTCCACCCACCCCAATGCTGAGCTCTTAAATTTTCAAGATTTCAAACTTGTAATGAAATGAAGATAAGAATGGCTGACAGAAGATGCCTTTGAACTGTGGTGCTGGCATAAACTACTGCCTAAGAGCCATGGTGGCGCAGTGGTTAGAATGCAGTATGGCAGGCTAATCTTCTGACTGCTGACTGCCAACAGTTTGGCAGTTCGATTCATACCAATTCAAGGTTGACTCAGCCTTCCATCCTCCCAAGGTTGGTAAAATGAAGACCCAAATTGTTGGGGGCACCGTGCTGACTCTGTAAATCGCTTAGAGAGAGCACTGGGAAGCTGTATATAAATCTAAATACTATTACGATTGCTATATGACATGGACAGCAAGAGTTACTAATAGAGAGGTGTTAAATCGTATAAAACCAGACACATCACTAGCAGCTAAAATCATAAGACTACATCTAATTTACTTTGATCATGTCATGCCAAAGATGTCATTGGAGAAGGCAATGATGTTAGGAATGGTTAATGGACAAAGAAGAAGGGGCAAGCATCGAATCTGATGCAAAGTTGAACATATGAGAATTGAAAGAAGCTGTGTTTAACAGGGAGACCACTTGCCTATAAAGTAACCAAGGCACAACATAAAAACAACGGCAACAATGAAATGAACCTATTCAATCTTTCTATTTATAGAGCTCACATATGACTTTTTGCTTCTTAAGTACAAGGTTCAATCATTGTAAAATACATGGAATAGTTAAACAGAAAGATAATGCAAAGCAGTATTTGCAAATTCACTTGAAAGAAAACACTTTTTAGGGTGGGTGTCATAAGTCGGTGGGCGCTCAAATAAGAACTGATTCCCATAGGATGGTGACTGCAGAGAGCGCATTCATGCAACATATTAAGTCCTAATCATATATATTTTTTCTTTTGGAAGTGTAGCATGTTGCACAAATCCAAATATTGTTGGTTATAAACTATGGTTTACAGTAACCTGCCAGTTGAGGCTCACACATGCACTGTTTAACATGTTGAGTTAGCACAGCTAGAGAGTTTGATATTATTGTACTACTGTCTGACACATGTACAGTAGTGAGCCTGACACAGGTTTGCAATGAATTCATGAGGGAAACATAGTAGACGTGAAGTTGATTTTCATCTTAATCACACACAAGTGTTATAGGCCTACATCGTGTCAGCTGTTGAGAACCCTGTTCAATATAAGAGAAGATTGATTCCCAGAACAAATTCCTATCTCACAGATGGCCAGTCTGTCAATAGTAGAGCTTCAAACAACACAGGTGCAAACTCTGTTATAAAATGCAGACATGAACTCTTTCTCAAAAGAAGACTGTTGCTAAAAAGATTTGTTAGATCAAACTAAATGTGGTCAAGGCAATAAGCCAAAAGGGCATATTTATTAATTATCGGGTATAGTAAAAGTTAGCCCTCATAGGCTGATTGCAATATGTTTTATTAATTTACCTACTTTTTAGAAAGAAAATGTTGCTGTGCTTAGGAATGGTCTTGTGCCAAGCTTGTGTCATGAAGACACACAATTTCTCATTTTGGCATTATCCTAATTTGCAATGGAAGTCCAGGCTGGGATGGCACTAACAGACAAGGAAAACCAACATTGGGAGCTTAGTCATAACCATCCAATAATTGCATACATAATTATCTTCCTAACCCTGTTGTTTAATGAACTGTGTGAACGAGTAGTGATAAAGGTGTTGAACCAGGAAGACAGTGACCTAGATTCTGGTCATAGTTAACCATGAAAGCTCACTAAAGGACTTTGGGTCAATTGCCCTCCTTACCTCTCCCCACCCAATCTTCCTACCACCAAATGAGGAGAAAAGACACATTGGAAAAGATGTTGGTGTTGGGAAAATCTGAAGGTAAAAGGAGAAGGAATGGCAGAAAAATTACTGGTTAATAGTGTCCTCAGTGCAATGAATATGGGCATGGATGAACTCTGGAAGACAATGAAGGACAGGAAAGCCTGGTGTGCTATGGTCTATGGGGTTTCCAAGAGTCAGACATGACTTAGCCCTTTATGGCAATGGACCAGGTTACTTGCGGGACCGTCTTCTGCCTCATGAATCCCAGCGACCGGTTAGGGCACATAGGGTTGGCCTCCTACGAGTCCCGTCTGTTAGGCAATGTCATCTGACAGGTCCTAGGGCGAGGGCCTTCTCTGTTGCTGCCCCTGCCCTCTGGAACCAGCTTCCCACAGAGGTCCGCACTGCTTCCTCCCTCCTAGCTTTCCGGAAACTATTGAAGACCTATTTATGCCGACAGGCTTGGGGCGTATGAGCAGTGCTCTGCCCCCTGGCCTAGGAATGTGCCTCCATCGTTGATTGTGTGTTTGATTGTGATTGCATGTTGTATGTATGTGTTTTAGATTGAATTGAATGTGTTTTTGGACTGGATGCTTGATTATTATTATTAAATTCCTCACATGTAATTTTATTGTTGTTGTAAGCCGCCCTGGGTCTTAGGAGAAGGGCGGCATAGAAATTTGAATAAATAAATAAATAAACTGAACAACAACAACCTAATCTTCCTCATAGGAAGGTGCCTTATTTCTTTATCTTTTGTAAGTCACCAGAAGTCAAGTGAGTTGGGCAGCCATATACATTTTCTTAATAAATAAACAAATGCTATTTAGCGCTTCATTTGGATGTAAGTAGATGAATGAATGAATACAATACTAATGAGAAATTTCAGAGTTGTTAGAAAGTATGTTCAACACTCTGTTCCTCGGTTCAGGAAATTAGATTGAAAACCATGAGTTTGGTTTCTTCCGTTTCCCAGCAGATAATTCAAAGAAACTCTTATATCTGCCCAGACATAATTGATCATGGTTTTATGTGATTCATCCCAATATATTATTCCTGACCTCTTCTCTCACAATTGACTCTGGTGATGTTTTGCAGGGGAGACTCTAGCCCAGAGCAATTTAAAAAAATTAATTGAGTTTTATTGTTTGGGTTATCTAATGATGACTACACTACTATGAATATGCATACTTGCCATTCTGAGATTCCCTTAGTTCATAACTAGAAGTAATTAGGCTATCGTTAAGTTGTCTTAAAGGAGTTGCATATTACATAATTAATAGAGCAGAGCTTTTTTTTTTCTCCTTTAAGTGAACATGACAGTTGTTGAAAATTCCATAAACACATTTCTCTGTTGTTCCCATGCTGTACTGCTCAAAGTTTGAATCTGGATGAAATTTCTCTTTTGAAAATATTAATTGCTAGTAAGATTCCCATGTAACAAAAAATCCTTTGCATTAAGCCAGACAGATACAATGAACTGATTCACATGGACACACACACACAAACACACACATTTTTTGTATTCGTATATTGGCCTTCTGAGAATTATTTCCTTTTTTTCCTTTGTG
Organism: Bothrops alternatus; assembly: GCA_034064705.1. NCBI lineage: Eukaryota > Metazoa > Chordata > Lepidosauria > Squamata > Viperidae > Bothrops > Bothrops alternatus. The sequence goes on from JARGCV010000666.1 coordinate 3,315,206, forward strand.
TTATTTTTTTTAGGATTTGTCATTAGGGAAATACAATCTAACGTTACATGATCCCAGCAAATTATAATCATTATTCTTAGGAATTCTATGTTTGCATTTTCTGATTTTTTTTTCTGGTTATGGACAAATAGATCAGTCTCTTTCCAATCTATTTTTGCATCTGTTTAGTCATAATTGTATTGCATTTCTGAATTAGTGGTTTATTTTATTTTAGGGGATTCATATTTTAACTCTATGCTGTATTGTGTTTTCTTGATTTTTTTTCTTTTAGTTTATTTAGATATTATACCATTAGGGGTAGGCAATCTTGGCTCTTTTATGACTCGTGGACTTCAACTCCCAGAATTCCTGAGCCAGCATGGGAGTTAAAGTCCACAAGTCATAAAAGAGCCAAGATTGCCTACCCCTGGTCTATCTGATCTCGAGTGGCCAAAGGCAGGACTAGGCCAGGACTGTTCTACTGACTCTCCAGGTGATGATGTGGCAGTGCAAATAGCACCATAAATCTGCCAAATGTCAAAGACAGAATCATCGGCCTTGGATTTTGATAACATTTGGTAAGGTAGCCCATTTGAAGAATTTTGGTTCAAAAATTGTTGCGCAGTGATGCCCTGTTTGTGCCAGTTAAAAGTTAAAGAAACAAGAGTCTTAGTAATCTAGAGATAGAAACAAAATACGTGTTTCTCTAGAATCTGGGATCAGACTGTCCTCTTTGTAACACATATGTAAGCAAATTTTGTCCTCTCTCATGCCCACCTTTCTTCTTCATGACATGAATCATGAGGAGGGGGAAAAAAAGTCAGGTTAATGTTCCAAAGGGCCTAATTAGAATCAAGTGAGAGCTAGAAAAAGCAACAAAGGTGATTTCAGTCATAGTCCATATGAAAAGCTCTAATTAAGAAGAATGATGATGTCCTTTGCTTCATATCCCTGGAGAGGAGTGAGGGCTATCTTTAATTCCTTTTGACCTACAGCAACAAGAATGCAGAAGTAGATCTGAGGGTAAGAAAATAACTGGGCAGTTTCTGCAGAAAATTATGAAAGAATATGCAGAAAGTAGGAGTGGCAGATTTAACTGCAATTCTATCTAATCCCCAAAATCTAGGTGAAATGCCATTTCATGTGTCTATGACTCAGTTCAGTGATTTGGAAAATGCATAGAAGGATTTTAAAAAAGAGAGAGAGAGAGATAGTGGGATTAGACTTTTTTACACTGTTTGCTTAATCATTCCCTTTGTACATTAAGTGTACAGAATTATAATTAGAAGTTGTGGGGAGCTCAAAGAGTTTGGCAATCCAAAAGAATCAACTTGACTTGACAATTCTAATTAAAAACTCAATCTGATTTTCAAAATCAATTCAAAGCCATCAAATTATGTCAGGACAACTTTTTGAATGGATCAAAGTGTTCTGCACACCCTGAGTGGATAAACTGGACTAAAGTACTTAGATTTTTCAACTTAAGGATAAAGTTAGGGCTAGGGTTAGATAACACCATTAAGAATATCATGTTAGGGATAGATTGTGATGGAGAGCATCTATGTGTGATGAATATCTAACTAGAATGAGGGCAGATGTTAAGAAACTGGCTAGCTTAGAGTCTTTGCACAGCAGGAAAGGATGCTGAGAATCCCTGAAACCCTGATCTGGCTGTTCCCAGACAACGCAGTCAGTCTGGCAAGATTTTTGTAAGAGAAGATGCTGATTTGATTGCTCATCCTCCATCCAACCAACCAATCAATCATCTTTAATTCAGGTGCACTGGCTACCAGGAAGCACCATATTTCATCCCTATTGGGAAACAACAGACATGGGGTAGGTAGCTCTTATTCAAACCCTCTACCAAGAATTAAACTCATGGATCTTTACAGTTTCACGATGACTATATAGGGTTCCTGAGTTTTGAGAGCTGTCCAAGGTTTGACACTCAATTCTTACAGCAAATGCATGGGGGGAAAAACATACATGGAGCATGACATAATATAACATCTGTATTTCTCTGCTCTGAGAGTTTAAAGGAAGGATGACTATAGCCTTATAAATTAACCATTCTGAAAAGCAGATAGCAATAATTTAAATACCGAATAATTAAAAATAATTTATAAACTAATGCCACAATTAATTAGCTACTTTGAGGTGCTCTTCTAAAGGGAGAGATACTGAAAGTCAGACAGATTTCTCAGGGAAATACATTCCATAGTCTGGAATTTCCAATTCTCACTTTCTATGTCTTTTTTTTTTCTCCATGAAAAAATTGGAGGTCTCTCTGAGTTCTCTACTCTCATGCATGAAAGGTGTCATTTGGAAAACAAGTTTGCTACAGTGATATATTACAGAATTCATCAATAAGCAAGTCAATGCGAGGAAGTGGATATAACTTTTCAGTGCTGAGCAAATTTTGAAAAGGCAATAAAAACGAAATACGGGGATAATCCAGAGGTGACTGGAGATTAAGGGTTTTTTAAATTCCTAAATATCACAGTTATATCAGAAAATTTATTTGATATATTATAAAACAGTTTACCACAGGCAACTGGTTTCCCTCTTTTAATTTGTTGTAATACACAGCCTTGTTCTGAATTAAGTTAGCAATATTGCAGTCACCTTAAGAATTCATATAAGCTTTCAATTTTCCACTTCAGGAAAAGTATTTGCTTGTGAAAACAAACAGGAAGGTGTGCAATATATTTTAAAAGGGGCATAACTGTAGGTATAAAAAGTTATTTCAATATGAAATCTATATTTTTTTTGTAAATTCTGCCTGTGTTGTCCCCACCCTGCCATATTACGCTATAATATTACATTTCCCCCCATTGTGTTTATTGATTGATTATAATGTATTCTGATTAACTTTTATTGATTGATTATAATGTATTCTGATTAACTTTTATATTCTCAGATTAAAAAAGATATTTCAGAATTACAGCTATGATTATTTTATAAATAATTTAAGTTTCTAAACCTGCATTTTTCCATAAGCAAGTATAGTGATGTCTTCATCAATTTTTGGTTATTTTTCACTTAAAATATCCACAGACAATATCTATCTAGCTAGCTCAGATTTTGTGGCTATCATTATTCCTTTTGGCTATCATTATTCCTTTCTATAAGAAAAGTGGGAAAGATAATAGCAAGAGCACTTAGACCTATATACTACCTTACAGTGCTTTACAGCCCTCTCTAGGAGGTTTACAGAATCAGCCTATGGCCCCCAACAATCTGGATCCTCATTTTACTGACCTTGGAAGGATGGAAGTCAACCTTGAGCTGGTCAGGATTGAACTCCTGGCAGTGCAACTGTGCTCTAATCATGGTGCCACCATAGCCCATAACTGTTCCATTAGTGTTTTAAGCACTTACCAGTAATATGGATATAAGATAACTGGAAAGGAAGCTATTAGATTAGCTGGATTCAAAATATAACCTAGTTGGAAATGTTTAGGTGTGAGCCGCCCTGAGTCTTGGGAGAAGGGCGGCATATAAGTCTAATCAAATCAAATCAAATCAATACTCCTTAATGGATCAGGCCTTGCATTATATAGCTTGAGAGAGATAGATAGGTAGATAGGTAGATAGGTAGATAGGTAGATAGATAGATAGATAGATAGATAGATAGATAGATAGATAGATAGATAGATAGATAGATAGATAGATAGATAGATAGATAGATAGTAGGTGGGTGGATAGGTGGGTGAATGGATAGAGAGAGTGAGAGAGACAGACAGACAGACAGACAGACAGACAGACACTAGAATACCTATACCCGCCGTATTTTAAAATTTGTACACTTCAAGCAAAGTTTTGATTCATTTTCTAGAGAAAGCTGATGACAGAAGTTTATGGCTAACTTCTCAATAGAACATGATTTGCTATCTCTCATCTCCAGACTATATGTCAGTACTGGCCTGAGAATAAAATACAATACAACGGGGCAGCTGTCAGAAGTAATACAGGTTAGGAGGTAAGGGAAACCACAATATATCTTGCTTGAGGACTATATAATAATGTTGTACTGGGCTATTCAGACAAAGAGAAACATCAGCAGTGAATAAAACGATAGCCATCCTGTATAGTTGGTGATGTAGTTATTCTATCATTGACCACAGTAGGATTAGGAAAGGAGAAGACAATAAAATCTGAATATTTCTAGCATAATCCTCAGGAACTAGAACTGCATTCTACTTTTCATTTCCTTGAATGATGGGATCTATATTTACTATTTTAAATAAATAAATGTATGGAAATATATATGAATATTAAGGAGATGTCGCATGCCAAAATATGTGTATTTATTCAGAAAATTTTTATATTATTAATTAGCAGTTCAAGAAGGCTTAGGGAAAAAAACAATAAAACCATTACTAAAAAGGAAAAAAACTTTAAACAACTTAATATTTAGAAGAAAAATTCAAAATAGTTTTGTGATTGTTTTGTAATGTATAACTGGATGCTAGCTTGTAATGAATTTTTGATTAAAAAGTCTTTAGAAAAACTGATTTTTACTGCATTACAGTAAAATGTATTTTTGAGTTGTTTCAACTATCATTCTTTTCGTTTGCATTTTTCTTTCCTCCAAATTCCTTTTTAAAAAATTGAACTTTCCCCGCCCCCAAAAGAATGCAAGAGAAAGAGAGAAAGAAAAGACTATAATGCAACAAAAGGTATGCCCTATATTGAAAAATCACCGCATAATGCAAAGAACTTTTAGCAATATCACAAGGTTTCTGCTCTGGGAATTCTTCATAGATTATATCGATCAAAAAAAAAAAATCCACATAAATGTGTAGCTAGCTTAGCTCCAAGAGTTTCTGCTCTGCCCCAGCCAACTTCAAATCTGTTTGCAGATTTAGCAATGAACATCTTCTCCTCCCTTTCAGAAAACTATTAGTATCCATAAACAATTTCCTGAAAATTCAGATGAGTTTCTTTGATTTACTGGCATCTTCTGTTATCAGGTTTTATTTAAGGAGAGCTGCAGAAGATGTTATTAGGGGACAAGGCTGCAGCTTAAAGTAGAATCAGTTTTCAGCATTGATTTATACTCATTGGTTCTCTTCCTAAATTTGCATAAAATATATATGCAGATAAAGTAGGCAAGCAATCATTCAGTATGATCCAAAAATTAATTCTTATATGCATTCTAAGATAAGCAGCCCCCCAAAAAAGTCATCCCAAAATGTATTTGAAATTTGATGGTTGGGTTTTTAAAAATAAATCATAGCTAAATAACCAAAACGGTGTTATAATCACAGGACAGATATTCTTCTTAATGAAATCTCCAGGGATTTTGGGTCACTGACAGCATGCCTAATACACAGGTTGATTTAATTGCACTTAAAAGTCTTTTCTCAATATGTAGAACCAGTAAAGTATTTTAAAATGGTGGGACTCCAGAGAAGCTGAGCACCTGAAACATGATCTTCGTGCCTATGCATACAGGGCCATTTTACTTTCTACTGGTCTTTCTAAGGGGTAAGAGGTTGATTATAATTCTGTGAGACAACTTAGTCCTTTTGAGACATGCAGTGAATATATGAAGGCACAAATTCATGTTCACATCCACTGCGTTCTGTCCTTCCCCTTGCATTCTGATTTAAAGCTTTTCTTACTGTTTGGGTTTAGTCTACAAAGCTGCTCTAAAATTTTTCACCCAATTGTAAATGTTTAACTAAGCCCAAAGAGAAATATAGATAGGGGGTACTTTCATTATGTGTATTTAATATCTGTGTTATGTCTAAATTAATTAGAGTCTTTTCCCCTTTGGACTTACTTTTCAGCCTTCAGCGACATAAAGCAGGGGTTCTCAACCTTGGCAACTTTAAGACTTGTGGACTTCAACTCCAAGAATTCCTCAGCCAGCAAAGCTGAGTTGAAGTCCACAAGTCTTAAAGCTGTCAAGGTTGAGAACCCCTGACATAAAGTGTGTATGAGTGAATTCAACTAAGATGACTAGTAGACCAAAGAGGGTGCCCCAATCTCTTTTGGACTCATTTTAAAAGAGATTATTCCTGGATACCCTGAATTCATCTTGGACAATGTCATGTCCCTTTCACAGACCTTGAAATTGATCTATACTTTGCTAGAAATAGATACTAACCTAAATGGCACAAAAATAATAATAATAGAGATATTTTACTAATAAAGAGTAATATAGTAGATGCAGCTATATGACCAAAATCTGCAGTAGTGTTAGATGAAAGTTCTTCAAATGAAACACCAGAAATGGTAATTTCCCAAATCCAATGATAGATCACTTCCGCTTCACACTACTCAGTACCTGTAGTCCTTGTTTAGCAACTGCCTTGGATAGCAGCCATTTGCAAATACAACGGTAATAAAAAGCAGTAAACAATATTTTTTAAAAAAATCATTTTCTGACCAATGCACACATTTCTGCCAAAATTTCTGCACCTAACAACAGTGCACTCCAGAGGGTAAATAACACTGGCATTGTTGCAATAGGCAGCTTAACAAAATGAGATGGCAGCAACTAAATTTTCACCAACTCTCTCTTTCTCAGTTAGATGGTTTGCTTAGTTGTTAAATGAGGGTGATCTACCTCTATAGAGAAACACTGAAGCTAAATTAATTAAGAAACTTAACTCTTTCAATTTATAAAAAAGTTTTATAAAAAAACTTATAAAACTCTTTCAATTTATAACAAAGACCGAAGTTTCTTACAACATAAGAGTTGGATCCTCGATCCTTGAAGATGAGTCTTAAAATGTGATTGAGTAGGATGGTTCAATCTGTTGTGTGAAGCAGAGTAGTCATTGCCTCAGTATGTTGGGTGAACTCATCACCCTGAGATTTAATATAGTTTGAATTTTATTCATCTATATAATTAACATATGTCAATCAGCTTGTCAATAGCAAGATGCCTTTATCATAATCAATAACAACTTTGTGAATGGCAATGACTGATAGGTATCCACTGCATTTGCATCCCCAATTTCTATTTTTACTCTATTTCTATACTTTCAATTTCCACATATAATATACAGTCCTCAAAAGCTTGTAATATTCTGTAATTGGGAGCCTTTAAAATATTATAATATAGCCTTTTTTTTGCAACACAGCTTCTTCTTTCACACCAGCTTCTTTTCCAGTCATTTATAACTGTTGTAGTATTTAAGACTAAAGAACTCAATTTAGATAGGATAGAAAAATACTAACCCAAGCTGGCTGTTTTCTGGAATAGTTTATATCAGGGGTCTTCAAATTTGGCCCTTTTATGACTTGTGGACTTCAACTCCCAGAATTCCTCAGCCAGGCACGCTGGCTGAGGAATTCTGGGAGTTGAAGTCCACAAGTCATAAAAGGGCCAAGTTTGAAGACCCCTGATTTATATGGTCATTAACTAAAGTTGGTGCATGAACAGGTTGTCCTAAGCAGATCAAACATCATGTTCTCCCTGCTATGAAAATCTGTAAGCCTTTTATCTACTCCACTCCCCCAAAAGATACAATTGATTGCTATATCAAAAGTATACATCTAACTCAGGGGTGTCAAACTGCTGGCCCACGGGCCGGTTTCATCATACTGAAGCCGTGCCCACCCCATTGTCAGCAATGCAAAAAGAGTTGTGATACGTCGCAACACATCACGTGACTTGGCGAGTTTGACACCCATGATCTAACTGAATAAGCATTCTATGTGTTTTGACAGATTTGGAGAGATATGGTGGGCAGGCAGGGACAAAATTTTGCTGACAAACTCCAGGCATGCAGAGATGCTTCTGAGTATTTCAACCAGCAAGTTTGCTCAATTAATTTTCCCTGTGGTTTTTCTTCACAACACAACGAAGTGACCATAATACAGAGAAGAGGCTGCTAAATTTCTCCCAGTCCCTCTACTTCGGCATGATAAGTTAGTCCCTGTGGTTGAAAGCCCTCTCAGAGGAAAGCCTAGTTAATTATTTTATGGAGACAAAGTAGACTGGAGGGACCAGGAAATACAAAAAGGAGATAAATCCCTCTCAGGTATTAATCTTTGGGATATGAAAAAAAATCTCAGGAGAACCGCAATATTAAGCTTAGCTAACACCTTTAAGGGGTAGCATGCTGGCTCAGCAATTAAGACATTGAGCTTGTCAGCTGGAAAGCTAGTTCAGAACCCAAGATCAGAAAGCTGGTTCAGAACCCAGGTTCAGAACCCAAGATCCATGTAATGGGGTGAGCTCTTTCCTCAGCTCCTGCCAACCTAGCAGTTAGAAAGCATGCAAATGCAAGTAAATAAATAGGTACTACTTCAGTGGGAAAGGTTACTGCATACCACACTTGCATGCACTTTGGGAAAAAATGGTTGGGGAATTCTGTGAGTTGAAGTCCACCTAGCTTCAAGTTACCAAGGTTGTGAAATATTGGTTATACTGTTATATACTATACTACTATTGTACTAACACACAAAGTAAAATATGGCTAATTTATACTTCAGCATCTCGTGCATCTCACGTTTCCATTGGCTGTCCTCCTTCTGTGTTCATACTAAGCCTCCTAAAACCATTGCCTTATTTTCAAATTCTACTTTCTCTGCCTCTTGGATTTATCAAGAAATCGGAAAAATTAGCTTTTCATGCAAGCAAAGGTGGTTCTACTTGAAGCAGGAAAAAATAATGGCCATTCTATGTAAACTGATTTCAGATTCCTTGTATTGAACTTAAGGAGTTTTAGAACAGCCCACAAGGATGGGAAGTTAGGCAAATCCTTAATTTTCTCCCAAATATTTTCCCATAAAGCACAGACAGTTTCTTCACTGTATACATTTTGCCCATAAATGTGTAATACACCATTAGCCACTATATTGGCAATGTTCACAGTAATAGAGAAATTTTAATGTAGTGCGGGGGTGGGGAGGAAATTATTGGAATTCAGGGGAAAAAATCTAATGAGGAAATGTATAAAAATAGATGAAATGATTGAGAACAGCTATTTATACAGTACTTTTATCCACTTCCTTTAACTGTTAGGATTGCGAAAAAAAGGGGGAAGGAAAAATAAAAAAAATAAAACAATTTCATAAAAACCTCCTTCAGAAGAAATTAGAGGCGAAGACTGAGTTACACCAAAGTAGTTAAAATGCTCAAAAACTGCCAGGGGGTTAAAAAAAAAGTAATAATGTGGGAGCAACAAACAATTGCAAAGACGGTTCTCAGAGTATGGACTTTTTTCTTAATTGTGAAAATGTATGCTGGAGATTTGCAAGTATTATTTTTAAAAATGCCAGTTAGACCCTCCAAAAGGCTTCTAGAGAAGATTTCATCAACCCGGTGCTGTCAAATGATTTTTAACTTTCTTTATTCTTTGTTAATGTAGACAATGCTGATTAGAGAGGAGATGAGTGGAGGTCCCACATATCTGAAACATATTAGGCTTTAGTGACATTTATATGTTAGTCAAGGGCCAATACATATATGAGGACATTCTATTAGCAATTAAGTTGGAAAACTAGAAGACTGTATAACATAGAATAACATTCAAATATATGGACTAGCTTTATGGCTGAATCTCCAAGGGCATATATGTACATACGAGTTCCCTTATCCCCCTACCATAGTAAAAATAGTTTCCTGGAATTTGTTTGAATCCTACAGTCCATATGAATATATTGTTCTAATTCCTCCTGGACTATATACAAGTATATTTAATCTAATTACATTTGTGGCAGGATGAACAGTAGCCATAAATGTCTATGAAGATTCTCAGTCATCCAGTTCATGGTTGTCCCAAAGATGCTTTTTCAAAAGGCAACTGGATTTCTTTGCTTTTGCTTGAAGACGTTTCGCTTCTCATCCAAGAAGCTTCTTAGTTCATGAAAAAGCTGAAGAACTGAAGAAGCTTCTTGGATAAGAAGTGAAACATCTTCAAGCAGAAACAAACAAAGTCCAGTTGCCATTTGAAAAAAAGAAATCTTTGAACCACAAAGTAAGATAAGCTCTCATTCAATTCTATTTTTTAAAAAAAAAATCATTGAATTGGGTAAGTGTAGCGTGCAGGGTGGAAATATACTTAGCTTTCTCATCTATCTCAAAAGGATTCCTGGTTCAATTTTTCAGCATAAGAAGGTTTTTTGATGTTTTGGGAACAGATGAGTATGGAGTCCTTGGTGCTCTAACTTTGGATGTTTGCTTGCAGATGTTTCATTATTTAATTAGGTACTAAAAAGCAGAAAAATCACCCTGCCAACAAAAGTGTGCGTAGTCAAGGCCATGGTTTTCCCAGTTGCAATGTATGGCTGTGAAATTTGGACCATAAGAAAGGCTGAGCGCCAAAGAATGGAGGCCTTTGGACTATGGTGCTGGAGAAGACTCCTGCGAGTCCCTTGGACTGCAAGGTGATCAAACCGGTCAGTCCTAGAGGAGATCAACCCTGACTGCTCTTTAGAAGGCCAGATCCTGAAGTTGAAACTCAAGTACTTTGGCCACCTAATGAGAAGGAAGGACTCACTGGAGAAGAGCCTAATGCTGGGAAAGATTGAGGGCAAGAGAAGAAGGGGACGACAGAGAATGAGGTGGCTGGATGGAGTCACTGAAGCAGTAGGTGTGAACTTAAATGGACTTCAGAAGACGGTAGAGGACAGGAAGGCCTGGAGGAACATTGTCCAGTGGGTCGGACACGACTTTACAACTAACAACAACAATCAATGTGAGTGAGTGTGGGGTTTACCCCCTGTTTATATGCAGTAACTTGCCCTGATAGTGTTGGAGGTGAATGCAGTTTTGATAGTTCCTTGATTAGGATATTTTTTTTAGCTTGATGAGAACAGAGGGAAATTTTCAGAAAAGAAGCAAGATATATCCTTTACAAAGGTACATCACCATTATGAATTTGTGTAAAAAAAAAGATACAAATGGCAAATCTTAAGAGTTACAGCTCATAAAGAAAGTCAACTGAAAGTAATAAGCAAGCACAATGTTAATATGATAAGCAAATGGCCAGATTATTAAAGTAAATTGAGGAAACATCAGTTCAAATTGTCACTTGGCCCCCAAGATCACTGGGTCATCATTACTGGGACAAGTTTTCACAGATCAACAGTTCCAAACTGTCCATGAAAACTGATAGATGTCAATAGAGTTCCCCTCTAACAACATTCAGAACAACACTGGAGACTGCAAAGAAATTTGTTCATTAAAAAGGTATTGCTACAGCTCTTGAGATACAGAAATTCCAACACACTTGGCCTAGATATTTTAGAGAAAATGTTTGTACCTTTTCTCTTCCCATTATATAAAAACATTGGAGAGAAATTCTCTTGGCTGCAAGTGCACAATTTTTTTCTCACTTCAAATGAGGTACCTAAATTGAAATATAGTTATTGATTAAATCTTGGATGCATTTTCTTCCCCAATAACTCAGACTAGTTTTATGTTGTATATTTAGGCTGTAAAATGGATGATTCTACAAAGGACATCACACCATTTTACATATACCCTGATGATCTTGATTGTGTCAGAATTAAAAGTTTATCTAGAAGTCGGTTTAAATCTGCTAATAGGGAGATATATACTAAATCCTGGATTTAGTGGAAATGGGCGCACCCAATGAATTATAGCCACAAAATTTGCATGCATAAGACAAATAGTCATGTCTTGTAAATCAATGATTCTCAACTTGTAGTCCATGGGAGCCCATGATGTTGACACAGGGGGATCCAGAAAGGCTTGAAAAAATTATTTAAATCTTGAGTTCAGTTTTGGTGTTCCATGGCCATGACCCATGGCCACAAAAGGTATTTAAAGGGAGTTTGTGATGAAGAAAAGATTGACAACCACTGTTGTAAATGATTATTTTAAACAAGAATAAAAAAGAAGAATACTGTAAAGTCACATGGTCTTAGGATGTTCAGTTTAGAACATCCAACCAAAACATATGGGATATTGAGATTCATATCTGTAGGCTCCAGAATTGAGTTTCATGACCAAGCAGCACCCTTGTAAGCAAACAAGTGTTCCTTCCTACAAAAAGATAGAAGGCTTTTATGTGCCGTAAAATCTACTTCTGTTCTCATTTACATAAATCTCATTTGGAATCATTTAAATTAGCTAGAAAGAGTTCCCAATTCCTAGATTGCTGGAGCTTTCTTGCTCACTTCAAGAATAAGACCAAGGGAGCTATCAAATTTGAGAGAACCCTGTGCAAAATTTCCTTTCTTGCTGTCACTTTCTTGTCTTCTGCTTTATCTCTGCTCCGGACTCATTGGTCATCTTCCTTTTATTGTCCCACTGATGACACATGTTGCCACTTCTGAAGTGTCCACCAATTGTACCTCCTCTGCTTTCCACTCATCAACCAGGGAAGCAATTCTGTGCTAATTATCCATACATTGTAGTTGTGTCTGTTCTTCCTAATAGTGGCCTAGATTCTGTTAAAGATACTAAGAAAAAAAATACACTATGGAAAAAAATGGGGCACAGATAGGTAGAACATATCTTGACCATTTCTTAATATGACAGTTGGGGAGGGGGGGCTGCTTAGCATCCCAAGCATAAACCTTGTTATTTTTTCTACAAAAGCTCCACTAAGTTAAATACAAAGAGCTAAGACCAAATAAGCAATTGAATTGACTGTTTTGCTCCTGCAAATGTATTTCCCTCTGTTAGTCTGAATGAGAACGATAGGAGAAAAATATGGAATACTTTATTTTTTATTTTTGGCAAAGCAGGAATATAATTAGGTCCTTGGCTCTATGGAGATCTTGGATCATCAGGCGAGTAAAAGGGTTTGATATGTGGTGTGTGCATCTGCTATTTTCTGGAATGCAGCTAATCCTGTTGGGACAATATGGGGGCCATTCTGAATTTATGGGTAGCTGGTTTGCATATTTGGAATAAGTAGACTACCCAGATTAGCAGAAAACACTTCAGCTGAGTTTGCAGTCATGGCCTGGGTGTGTCTTTCCGTAAAAGCTGACCCAACTCAATATAGATTTAATTTTAAAGCTCTGTGTTACCATTTTTATTTTCCCCTGCAATTAGGCTACTGAACATGAAATACAAAACAGCATTTTTATGCTGAACCTATGCCCTGTGGTATGAATTAACTGCCAACAGTGTATTTGTTTATTGCTATCTGCAAAATTCAAAATGCTTCTTAGAACATATATTGGTCATCTAAATACATTTCTCTTGTTTTAGGGTTGTGAAAGATGCTTTAAAAAAGTTTTTTTTCCCTCTGAAGATCAGCAGCAAGTCACCAAGGACATTTTGTCCTCTTGAACCCATGGATTGGAGCATGCAATTATAATTACACTCATCTAGTTCAGTAGTAATTTTAACAATTTGATCATTATATTTTCAATACAAACTGAGCTTAAGAGCTAGAAATAAATACAAAGAGTGAACTCCAGTAATAAAAAACACAAATAGGTTCTCTCTTTGAAAACATCTGATCTTAGTTGTTCTTTATCTAGAATTATCTTTGGCTTTCTACAGAAGCTATGTTTGGATAGATTCCAAGTCAAGATATTCACTAAAAGAGAATGAAATAGGAATTCTTTCAAGGAAATCCACAGGAATGGGCCTGAATGTATGTCAGGCCCAACAACCAAAAACGATGGTATTCCAAAGAGATTCCTTCTATAGGGTCTACACCTATAGACAGAATCTTGCCAAACTGAATCACTATACCATCTATATCAAGAGAACTAGTAGGAAGGAACTGTCTTCATCCACTTTCTTGCGCAAAAACTATCTGACTGAGCTGCCTCTTACTTCTTTGGAATGTAACCCCTTCCCTCCTGGAGTCTAGACTACTACATTCCATAACATGTGAACATATAAAACTAATTAGATTTAAAATAAGCTGCAAAGTTGAGCAGGATCTAATACAATCTCTCAAATGGACCATTCAGCCTCTGTGAGCTGTTATTCCTCTAACACAAGGGTGTCAAATTGCATCATGTGACATATCATGACGTATTGTGACATTTTTTGCTTTTGCGGAGCTGGTGGGCATGGCCTGCCCGTGACCCATCCAGCCCATGGACTGCCAGTTTGACACCCTTGTTCTAACAGATAATCTTCTAACAGTTCTAAGGCATCTTGCATTGAGCAAAGTATTGGATTATGCAACCTCTATAGTCCATTTCAACACTACAATTGTCCTTCAGAAGAGGAAAGATGTAGGTTCGTGTAGTTCTACATCTCCTCCCCAAACACTTACTATGTGTTTCTATGATTAAAGGATACACATTTTTGTTGTTCTTTGATGTCTACACTTTTGGCTTCTATTCTACCCATGGTAGATTATTTTCCACAGCTATAAGTATGAGGACCCACGCACCTCCAGATTTGCTGAAATGTTGCTTTATTCATTCCTCATACCACATGGCTATGTTGGTTGAAGGTGTTATGGGTTTAGCTTAATGACATCTGAAGGATCCTACGTTTGACTAACATCGGGGAAGAAACTGTCCATACTTCTGAAGTAGATGAAGAGGATCTGGCTTGTTACAATTTTCAACCATTGTAACTGGTTGAAAATGTGCTGGTTTCACATTTTATCTTCACCCACTTTGAGTGCCTGATCTCTATCTTCTTCCTTCCATTATTGCTCTGTTCAGGGTGTGGCTGGGTGGGCAAAAGTTATTCCCAAAGAGCAAAGGCATTTCTGATGCTAAAGATGTACTGCCTAACACTCTAATTATAATATAAAACCCTAAGCAGTATACACACTTCACCCTCATATGGAGTAACACAACTGAATTGGAGGACAGAACAAGACGGCAATTGGTTAATTCTAACTTTTTTTGTGCTCTCTGCCTTTGGCCATTAGTTGCTACTTATATGATCACATGGATGTCTACCCAAACTGAACGTCTGTTGAGGGAGGAGCAAAAGAGAAGGCAGAAAGGAAAACATCTTTGTGAGGGAACCTGCTTGGGGATAATGGGCAAAATGAAGGAACAGGTAGGCGAAGCTGGAACCCAACATCTCAACCCATTCTTCCCCTGCCTTGTGTGACATGGTGAGTTCCTGTATGCCAGTCTGATTCTACACTTTTTTTAAAAAAAGTTCATACTTTTTATCCAAGATAATTCCCATGATCCCTACACACACACACACACACACACACACACATCCATATAATATAATGGGGAGAATGTGGTGCCCTTTTCTGGTTTCAGTTTCTAAATTCCCCTCAAGTAAAAAAAAAAATAGATGTTACCTGACACCTAATGAAGGACTTTTTGTCATTTTTTGTTCTCTTTGGAATTGCAGGCTACAATTAATTACATATTTCTTCCCTCTTCTTCCCACAACCTAATTCAGTAACAACTAATGTGTGTGGCTAATTTAATGAACTCAGTTGCCACATGCAAAAAGTTGCTGATTAAAGCTGGAGCCCAATTATAATCAGTGACAGCAACTATCTACCAAGAGGGCTTATTTATTTGTAAATATGTTGTTCTTCAGAACAAAAGTTTCCAAGGTGACTTATAGACACTTTAAAAAAAACTACAACATATTGCAAACCTAAAGTATAATCATCCAAATAAAACAGCAGCTTAAAACTGCAAAATATGCAAAACAACCTTGGTGTTAAACAACACACCATGTTTCACATGTTCATTTGAGATTTTTTTTAATAATTATTTGTTTGCTGTTTACTTCTCATTGACACTTCCTATCTTTTTCTCTTTTCCTTTTTTTCTTTTAAACTATTTCTGAATTAATTTCTTTTTGAATGAGTTTCTTTTTATCTGCTCTTATTATTCTTTCCTGGTGTAATCCATTATACTAACCATTGACAGTATGGGTGAATCTATTTCATAGTCTGAATGTTAATGAATGTTCTTGGCTATTTAATGCTATTTTTCCTGTTTTTAATTTTGGTCATGTTTATTGTTTTAATTGTCAGCCATCAAGAGTCACATTCATGAGCCAGGCGGCCATCTAAATTTTATAAGTAAATGAATAACTATATTACAAGCTCCCTTAGTAAGAATTAAACTTAATAATGAAAATCTGCTATTTAATTATCAAGAATAGAATAGCTCAACTGTTTACTTTATTATGATCTTCCACAACTGATTTTGAATAAGGTTTTCATTGGGTTCATGCATTGTATTAAAGTTCAAGATAAAATGCAGTTGGTTTAACTTTGGTTTAGCTTGTGTTAAACTACCCATTGTGGATGGTGAACTTAGATAAAGATAGATGACTCAAACATAATGTGGGATGTGGATCTAGTCAACTAACTCATGACAGTCATCCATCTAGGGCAGATGTCTTCACACTTGACCCTTTTATGACTCTTGGACTTCAGCTTCCAGAATTCCTCAGCTAGGCATGCCTCCAGGCCTTTGATCATCTTAGTTGCTCTTCTCTGAATTTTCTCCAAGGTCTCAACATCTTTTTTGTAGTATGGTGACCAAAATTGGTTGCAGCATTCCAGGTGTGGTCTTACTAGGGTTTTATAAAGCGGTACTAATACTTCACATGATCTTGATTCTATGCCTCTATTTTTTGGGGGGGGGCTTCTGCTGCACACTGCTGGCTCATAGTCAAGTGATCATCCACTAGGACTCCAAGGTCCCTCTCACAGAGGGGGTACCCAGAACACAGCCACACCGTGCTTTGCAAATTTTGTTCTTTGTCGCTTCTTATACCCTTATGATCAGAATTCTCCCAGGAAGCTGGCAAATTAATAATTCTCGCATTCCCTTTTGATACTTTTCCTTTTATGTAGGGAAATAATAGCACTCTTCCAATTGCCAAATACAGATGCAGTCTTCACACACTCATTAAACAATAGTACAACCCCCATCAATAGAGTTTTGTATATTTTTATAAATATAAGGGATTATTTGTAACAACTGTTTTTTGTGCTGAAAACAAATGCTTGGGGACTTAAGCGAGAATGTACAAGATTGTAGCCTTCAAAAAGTATGTAATGAAATGCTCCAGCCTATTAATTATCTATAATTTTTGCTTTTTACTCCCTATTTCCACACTGAGCAGAATAAAAGGGCAGCTTTTATTAAGCATTCCGTTTCTTACATTTGTTCTATAGTCCAAACGTTTGCCTGAAAGAAAGCTTATTTGAATTTAGTTTCGAGTAAACACACTTAAAAGTGTTCTGTTGTACGACAATACTAAATACCTTTATTAGGAAATAAGGGATATTGGACATAGGGAAGGTTATCTGTAAGTTTGTTTGAATTGGCTTAACTAGAAACAGGACTAAAAGCATTTTTTGACTAAAAAGGTTTTTGTGGTTGACGGACCAAAAGTAATAATCAACCATATAGTGCTACTAAACCTGGGAGACACCCCCATTTGTGTTTGTGAAAGAACTAAAGAACACTTTAATTAATGAATAAAACCATACCGCATTTATCCACTACAGTATCCAGAAGAGAAACCCTCTGCTCCTATCATTCCAAAGGATGCCACAACTTATGACCACAACTGAGCCCAAAATTTGTTGAGTGAATTTGGCCTCATTTTACAACTGTTCCTGCCATCATTGTTGAGTGGACCACTGAAGTTGTTAAGTTAATAAGACTTCATTAAATGACACCACCATAGAGATGAACTTGATTTTGAACTTGATTACAGCAGCGAGACTGTTGGTGGGACAATATTGGAAAAAGCCAGAATTACCATCTATTGAAAAATGGACTTTGAAAGTTATAAACTTGGCGGAAATGGCTAAAATATCTGCATACCTGAAAGATCATTCAAATGAAAAATATATGTTGGATTGGAAAAAATGGATAGAGTATATTCAAGGGAAATATCAATCTAAGAAATTGTATTTAGCATATAGCTAGATTTTTATTTGGATTGTATAATAATTTTGTTTTATGTAGTGGGTTTTCTTTTGTTTTACCCTGTATTCACTTTGGGAAGTCAGGGGGGGTAGGATGGGGGGGTATAATAATGTACTCAACTGTAACACTTGTAATATATAAGAAAGAAATACTTATTGATATATGAGGGGTTGCTCGGACAGTACCTCTGGACTACATCTGGAGGGGTTGAGAGGGAGGAGTGAAGGAGTGGAGGGAAGTAGGGTTGGAGGAGATGAGGGTGGAGAGAGAGGGAGGGAGAGAGGAGAGGAGAGGAGGAGGGAAGTAGGAGACAGGGAGGAAGGAAGAGGGGGATGTAGTGAAGGGGGTGCTGCCCTGAGCAACACCCATAGTTACTTTATGTAAGCATCTAAAAGAATGTATGTTTTGTTTTTGTGTGGGAGAAAGTTGAAAAAGAATGTTTTAAGTTGAGTTGTATTTAATGTGATTCTTTGTTTAAAATTATAAAACTAATAAAATATTTGAAGAAAAAAAAGACTTCATTAAATGAATCTGGTTTCTCCATTGATTTTGCTTGTCAGAAAGTAATCATGGGACTTTGGGACATTGCAACCATCATAAATACATGCCAGTTGGCAAGTGTTTGAATTTTGATCATGTGACCAACTTACAATGGTTGTAGGTGTGAAAACTTTTCATAAATCACTTTTTTTCCCAGTGCCATTGTAACTTTGAGCGGTCACTAAAAAAACCTGTTGTAAATTAAAGACTATCTATATTTTCTGGTCATTTCTGATGAAGGGCTGAACTATTTCTAAGAGCACAAATCAACTAAGTGGGAAAATCAATTCATCTTCCTGAGGATGTCTGCACAAACTATTAATCCAAATTGCATTCCACCATCAAATCTTCTTCGCCCCCATAAACATATCACATGCTGACATGATAATGGATCAAAATACCTCTGAAATTAAAAATGGATCTGCATGCATGTATTCCTTGTTCCCTTGTCATCTAGTCTCCGATCAATCTTCATTCGCCTTTTATTAGTATTGATGGATCAGCACGTTATCCAGAAATAACTGATCAATATCAGCATCAATTCTCAAGCTCCTTCTTAGGGGATCCAATTGTCCTCTGCTTTTAAAAGCTTAGATTACAAATGATTACCAAAGGGGTCTTATGTTTCCATTCTTAGCTTGACACATGTCTTCAAAAAGAGAAGAGGATTTATTTAGGATTATCAAGAGAGGAAAATAATATATTTGGGGAATAAAAAAAATGAATTACTTTTGTCTCTCAGGGCATGATAGCCAAACTGTGGCTTTCAGCCTTATTATCTGAAACTCTTAATTTGATTTCCAAAGCCACAGAAGCCTCTTTTTTTTAATTCTGCTTCACCCAGTAGCTAAGCAAGTGACATATTACTGCATTTTGAGCTCTGATGCCAGCCTAGAAGGTGATGAGAGAAAGAAGAGAAAGAGCTGGAAACTGATGACTTTCCAAGATTCTTCACTACTTGCTCAGTAAACAAAGAAGTAGGAGGGTCAACTTCTTCAAATTTCTATAGGAGAAACAGAAATTGTCCAACAAATTCTCAGAGACATGATCCTACCATTGGGGAATATTGTGAAAAAAAAAAACAGTCTCCATCTTTAAAGTCATAAAAATGGAGGGGCGGATGGAGAAGAGAGCACAAGCCTAAAACCCATAACTGGAGAATAACCGCAGTCCCCCTCCCAATTTAGAGCCTTTCCTTATCAAATGCTAAGGCTGACTTTGCAACTATCTAATACTCTTAAGATAATACTTAAGAGAAAATGGCACTTGATGTATTCTAATTTTTACTCTGCCCTGAACCCTTGGGAATGGTCACAAATTGGATAAGAAGTCTAATTGGGAGCTTGCCAGTAGAATCATAAATAAACCATCTGTAGAAGTCACTCCTTTTCATGGACTGTTGAACAGTTGCACATCCATTGAGTGTTGTTCCCTTCTATTTCTGTAAAAATATTTGCCTTTTTCTAGCCAACAACACCTGTTACAATATTCCTGGGAAAGGACATCTGCCAAAGATGAAAGCCCACCTGTAGCATTTACTGTGGAGTCTGCGGAGGCTGAGTGTCATGAATGAAGCTCCTACCTTCTTTTGAGGTACCTCTATCAGAGCAGGTAAGTATTTCACCCTGCATTTCTCTACAATCTGAATTTGCAAACCTATAGAAGTTTCCTTCAAATCTTTGCACTCTACCCAGCCAGCCCTGAGGTAGTCCAAACTCCAGACAATGCTCCAATAAAATAAACCAAAGGGTTTATTCATCTCACAAAATGAGTAAAACTCAACAGCTGCACACAAATGCACAAGACATAACTTTGGTGAGTAGGGAGCAGAGAGCTAGTGAACTGGGATTCATCATTTTGTTAGTGACAGGCACCGTTTCTGGATTCCCAACTATTTTCACCATGGAAATAAATTGGGAGAGATCAGCCTAAAAGAAATAAAATATAAATACTGTATAGTCTTTTGTGCCAACAATTAACTTTCTTCCATAAAAATCTCCCTCTTACATTCAAAGGGATGATTGTGAATAAATAGCTTAAGCCCTATAAAAATGCTACATTAAGCCTTGATTATTATTATTTTTTTTAAAAAAAGGGAGAGATAAATTCATGTAATATCGAGTGCTTAGGTTAGAAAAACGATATTCCCCAACCCCCTCAGATGGTCAATTTAATGAACAGGTTTGCAACCACTAACAGCTTGAAAGATCTGAAACACAATTATAAAATGCTGAAGACAATGATCATTATAACAAAATCAAAGGTACATTTTATAGCGTGGCAGGAGACACACAGAAGGTGAAGAGCTCATTTTCTCTTTCGCAAGAAATTATCTGTTTGCTTTTTTCTGCAGCAGAATCCTGCGCCTACCCTGTACAATAAAGTCAGGCCCCAAGGTCACAATAGAAATGTTATATGACTAGCGAGCAAGGAAATTAATTTTTATTTAGAAGATGAATGGGCAAAATTGTGGCGGTTCTTTGTTTCTTTCCACCTGGTTTCTTATTTTGAATGAGTTGCTTTTTAATTACTGTTCTAGGCTTGAGCTTTACAGCAAGCTATTTCAGTGAACGATGGGGGACAACCGGGCACTGTCAATGAATACTGAATTTGCAACATATGAGAAAGCCATAAAATTAAGCTATTTTGTCAGCCAGGAGGAAAGGCACTCTGCAAGGGCTTAGAGACACCTTCTTTTTAAAAACCTTATGCCTATAAAAATAAGCCCACAAACTTTGGTCACACGTAATTGGATGCAAACACATTGTTTTTAACAACAACAACAAAAAAAATAAAGCAGAATGTAATGATTACTGTAAGACAACTAAAGTACAATTATAGCGTTCCCTGAAATGTGAGTCCATAAAAATCAGAAGCAATTTTACTCTGGATTCTGTTGTGCAAGATATTTTCCTGAATTCTCTAGTTCAGTGGTTCCCAACCCCTGGTCCATGGACTGGTACCGGGCCGTGGCATACCAGCAACTGGTCTACACAAACAAGCAAAGCCCCATCCGTGAGATGCAGGCAGCACACAAAACCACACACCCTTTCCGTGGAAAAACCTCTCTCCACGGAACCGGTCCCTGGTGCCCGAAAGGTTGGGGACCTCTGCTCTAGTTAGTTTCATTCAATTTGGTGAAATTGTAGAAATTGTAGAGCAGTGATACTTAACCTTTATATAAAACCCTTTGAGACTCGTAAAAAGTATTTAAGTGCATGAAATGAAATGAAATAGTAATAGATGATAAGGTAAAAAAAAGTAAGGTTCTACATTT
The DNA here is from genome assembly GCA_034064705.1 of Bothrops alternatus. Taxonomy (NCBI): domain Eukaryota; kingdom Metazoa; phylum Chordata; class Lepidosauria; order Squamata; family Viperidae; genus Bothrops; species Bothrops alternatus. The sequence continues at coordinate 3,336,801 of JARGCV010000666.1, forward strand.
AGGCAAGAAAAACCAAATGTACAAGTATAGTATAGGGGGTACCTTGCTCAACAGTAGTAACTGTGAGAGGGATCTTGGAGTCTTAGTAAACAATCACTTAAATATGAGCCAGCAGTGTGCTGCAGCTGCCAAAAAACCCAACACAGTGCTGGGCAGCATTAACAGAGGGATAGAATCAAGATCACGTGAAGTATTAATACCACTCTACAAGGCCTTGGTAAGGCCACATTTGGAATACTGCATCCAATTTTGGTCACCACGATGTAAAAAAGATGTTGAGACTCTAGAAAGAGTACAGAGAAGAGCAACAAAGATGATTAGGGGACTGGAGGCTAAAACATATAAGGAACGGTTGCTGGCATTGGGCATGTCTAGTCTAATGAAGAGAAGGACGAGGGGGGACATGATAGCAGTATTCTAATATCTCAGGGGCTGCCACAAAGAAGAGGGAGTCAAGCTATTCTCCAAGGTGCCTGAAGGCTGGATGAGAAGCAACGGATGGAAACTGATCAAGGAGAGAAGCAACTTAGAACTAAGGAAAAACTTCCTGACAGTTAGAACAATTAACCAGTGGAACAACCTGCTTCCAGAAGCAGTGAATGCTCCAACACTGGAAGTTTTTAAGAAGAGACTGGACAGCCATTTGTCTGAAATGGTGTAGGGTTCCTGCCTGAGCAGGGGGTTGGACTAGATGATCTCCAAGGTCCCTTCCAACTTTATTATTATTATATTGGAAAGGAAACCAATTATGTTCATGTTATCACCATAATTAAATCATATATATATATATATATATATATATATATATATATATATATATATATATATATATATATATATATATATATATATATATATATATATATATATATATATATATATATATATATATATATATATATATATATATATATATATACCATTGGACCAGGATATCTGTGGGAGATCACTAATCCCCCAATTTTACCCCATCCCACCAGGTCCAGCAAGGAGAGCATGCTATGAGCCCCTTTTGTAAAACAATGATAGGTTTTTGGACCCTGGAACTGTGTCTTTCTTATGGCTGCATCTCTTCCTTGGAAAAGCACCTTCAAAGATCCATATGGCTTTAATATAAAAGCCTTCATAAGGAATAGAAGCCGTGGGTGTTCCTCAGGCAGCTGGGCAAAAAAAGTTAGATGAGTTCTCCTGGGGATAAGGCATGTTGTTTTGGGAGCTATTGTTTTACCCCATGGCATCATGGCTTACTTTTTGTTATGAAGGTTTTAATCTTTTCATTTGTAGAGTTGCCCATCTTGCCAGTAGTTGTAGGCAAATTATGCCTACAACTAGTGGCAAGATGGGCAACTCTACAAATAATTTCAGTAAATAAGTACATACATAAGTGTAGCAACAGTGTTCCCAAAGCATCTGAAACAAGAGGAGGGTATAATTAATAATCACTTCCCTCATGGCATGTAGATAAAGCTATTTGATGCAGAACTGGCCATAGAGAAGATATCTTCTTGCAGGTATATTTTCATTTTTATATTCTGTTTTTTTCCTATGCTATGCCTATAGGGGATGCATTTTTTTTGCCTCTATCCAGCATAGGAAGACTCTGATCTTCATAAACATCACCCCAAGAAAAAGGGGAGAAAAGAGCACATGAAGCATGGTGCATGAGGACATCTAAACAGAAATGAGATCTGACCAGCTACCATAAAAATGGTTGAGATAATGGACAGGAAGTAGGGAGAGAACCAAACTCTTGCCAACAGTAGCTTATTGCATTGACTGGCATACACATAATGGGTAAATCTCTCAGCGAGACAGCACTGGGTATTGTGCCAAATCCTAGCCTCCAATTTCCTGGAGGTTTTGCTCCCTCAAGACAGCAACTTCAATTATGCAAGAAAAATTGGCAATAACTCAATGAGCTATAATTAGTGCAGAGAACATTGTTGAATCAGATGGAACAATGGTCTGATTCACAATAAACAACTTTGTTTCTTCGTTTTGAGTTGTACCCTTATTTTTTTTTCAGTATCCAGTGTGAAATTACCCACCCTGCAAAAAAGGAAGAGAATGCAAGATTTCCAGAAATAATACCCTTTCTGTAAATCAGAAGAAAGAGAGAGTATTACTTGTGCCAGAAAACTGCTCATGAAGTCAAAGGGAAGAATCTGTTACTTGCATATTTTCAATTCTGTAATATCAATCAGGACATATGAAGTTCAAACCCAGCATGTTCAAATTCATTTTTGTTTACATTAAACTTTGAAAGTCTCCTGCTGATGTTCTATTCTCATCTATCTTGTCAGGGACTACTTTTTAAAAGAGCAAATTCTGTATTAACTGAACAAGCTAAATTAATTATATATTCAGTTACATATAAGAACATAAGAAGAGCCATGCTGAATCGGGCCAAAGCCCATCGAGTCCAGCATTCTGTGTCACACAGTGGCCCACCAATTGTACATGGGGATCTTGAGCAGAAAGAGAAGGCAAAACCCTCCCTTTCCCTTGACCCCCAACAAATGGTACTCAAGTACTCAATGGTACTTTATAGGTGCGGGGTTTACTTTTAAATAAGAACCAAGATAGTTTTCCATTTTTCCCATGAAAACCGAAATATGTGGGATTCTACCTATTTATTTGCAACTTATGGCTTGGGAGCAAATATTCAAGCACAATCTTATCCCACATAAAAGCTGCAGTCCTGTCTTCATTGCAGTACTACAATGTCTTCCCACCCCAAGATAGAGTCAGAACTGAACCATCAATATTTCCCATTTATTCAGGGAAAATAAATGTCCTTCAACGTTTTACAAAATAATCAGAAGGGGGGTGTAGGAATTTATGAAAGCCCCTACATAAGTGGCAAAAAGGACAAGTAATAATACCATAGGATAGAATAGGATCAAGCAAGATTCATTGTATCTGGAGTGGAAAATTACTGAATGCCTATTGTCACTTGGGCTATACAGTACAAGGAAGCAAGCAGAATGGAAAAATACTGGGTGTGCACGTGCTCAGGTAACAGGAACAGGAAGTTACCTGAAAAAGCAAGAGCGTAACCATATAAGGTCATATTAAAATAAAGACAGGTAATTGGCAAAGAACGTAAGAGGCGCTGTACCATACAAGGCAATCTTCATGAACTAGATTGTGGATAGGTCAATTCAAATGATCAGGTACGATGATGATTGGCCTGCTGCGTTCAGGCAAAAACCTTTCTGACCATGCCTAATAAAACGACCTGCTGGGCATAGAGAGACTGCTCTTTGCATCCAGAAGCGTCTTGTATCAAATTCTGCTGTTAAGTCTTTCCTTCTGCGCCTTCTGACGAATTGGCCCGTGCATAGAGCCCATCACAGGGTTGTGGGATTGTCCAGGCTGCATCTTGGCAGCGGGACCAACAGAATCACCACAGGGGGGAAAACTGGGGAATTTCTGGACTTTCTGTGAGAATAATTTTGATTGGCAAAGTGGATGAAATAATTCAGCATTGGATGTTGAATGTGGCTGCTGGATGGAATAGAAAATATTCTGCCAAAACTCACTTAACTGATACAGTTTCATATTGTGCTATAGTGAGCCAGTGTATATAGTCCTAAATATCATTGGTTACTATGAACAATGGGATAGATTTAGTATGGAGGGGAAAAATATAATTTTGCCCAGGTTCGCCTGGTGCACCAGTTGCGTCCTTACTTGGATCGGGAGTCTCTCCTCACAGTCACACATGCCCTTGTCACCTCGAGGATCGACTACTGCAACGCTCTCTACATGGGGCTACCCTTGAAGAGTGTTCGGAGACTACAATTAGTGCAAAATGCAGCTGCGCGAGCAGTTGTGGGCCTTCCTCGTTGTGCCCACATTTCATCAACTCTCCGCATGCTGCATTGGTTGCCTATTGGTCTCCGAGTCCAATTCAAGGTGTTGGTTATTACCTATAAAGCCCTTCATGGCTTGGGACCAGGATACTTACGGGACCGCCTTCTGCCATATACTTCTCTATGACTGGTGAGAGCGCACAGGGTCGGCCTCCTCCGGGTCCCGTCAGCGAAACAATGTCGTCTGGCGGGCCCTAGGGGGAGGGCCTTCTCTGTTGTGGCGCCCACCCTCTGGAACCAACTACCTCCTGAAGTCTGCGTTTCTCCGACCCTCCCGGCCTTCCGAAAGAATTTAAAAACTTACCTCTGCCGGCAGGCCTGGGGATGATTGCTGATTGTGGTGTGACTGATGAGTATGTGTGGGGTTTTATTTTTAATGTTTTTTTTTTGTTCGGATTTAGATTGAAATTGTTTTATATATATGTTGTGAGCCGCTCCGAGTCTTCGGAGAGGAGCGGCATACAAATCCGAATTAAAAAAAATAAAATAATTACCTTAAATTCTGGCAAAAAAAATGATATTTTAGTGTGTATGTATATATAAGCACCCATTCTCCTGCTAGTTCTAATTCCAAATTCCTTTAAGCCAAGTTATAATGAATAGTAGATAGCTAGTGGATGGAACAACTTAGTTAAATATCCAAGGATATACCTGAATTAATTCAGAATAATTGGCCATGTTAGAAACCTATTTAATACAAGACTCTAATATCAGGTGTTTCTTTAATTCTTAATGCAACAGCAAAACAAAGAAATAAACAGGAGATAAAGCTGTTTTGTTTTTGTTTTTTTACTAAAGGTTACACTAGAACTCAAATGCTCTTAGTATAAAGCAGAATATTTATTTATTTAAAACATTTATATTGTTCCACAATGTTGTGACTTTGTATTTTATTATACAGTAGTAATGCTTTCAGTCAAGAGCCACAGTAAAATTTACAGCTAAATGGAAATATGTATTGATTCTGTACTTAAAGAGAAGTTGGAAACAAGATATCCAATCCAAACACTAAATGAATGAGGTCCCCAGCACAAGTTTATTTAATTACTAATATTAGATTGTGGATTCATTGGTATTCTCTGAGGCTGGCTGTTTGCGGACATTTCATTACCTGACTAGGTAACATCATCAGTGCATTGATGATGAAAAAGGATGTTACTTGGTTGGGTAATGAAACTACAAACAAACAAACAAGCTCACAGAGCATCAGAGATTCCAGAGTTCAGCCATTAGCTATAGATATTTTCTTCTATTAATAATGTTAGAAGTTTGATTTCTAAAATTGTTGTAACTAATTTTAGAAGTCTGTGCTTTGTGGAATCACCTCAATGGTTAAAAGAGCAAGAAAAGAAGTGATAATCCAGGGTTGATTCATTTTTCCAAACTGAATTCATTCATTGCACTAAGGCAATACAGTACTTATTGGATTTGCAATACTGGGTAAACCAAGTCCCCTTTATTTAATTAACAAGCTATGACCTCACTGTATGAATCTAGAGTTGACTCACATCTACCTCATTCAGCAGTAACTTATGGTTTACAACCTATAATCACTGGCTTCACATATCAGACTAAGCCAAAACCAAAAACAGTTACACAATGCTTGTACTAGGTGTCAGCCCACATTTCATTAAATCTGATTTTCAAGGGAAAAGAGGGGGAGAGGGAGGTACAATCATGGAAAACATTCATTGATACCCTCAGGGTCAATAACACGATCAGATCCTGATTAACTTGAGACAGAGTATAATTCAGAGCATGTCATTTGACCATAATAGCATTGTATTTAGCCAAGTGGTCCATTGACCATAAAAATATAACTTCAATAAGAGCCCACAGTTTTTACTATTGGTAACAACTTTCAAGGTAAGATGTTTTCAGTTTTCTTAATAAAGTAGAGAAATGTTTTTCCATCACCTTCTAGGATTTTTTTTCTCCCCATCTAATCTCTATCTCTCTTATTTCCAGTCCATCCCTCATCTAGGGACTCAGCTCTTCTTAACTTCCAAGCCCATTTCATGTTAAGCCATGTATTGCAGAAAGCCTGTTAGGCAACAGACTGAAGATTAAAGTAAATTTCTGCCAGTAATTCATAAGTTAAACTTTTCCAGCATATTTTCAGTTTTGCATCCATCTATTTCTGTGGTCTTTCATTCATCAGTAGCCGGTCATTGGTTTGATTTCTGAACAATATAGTGTCGGAGCTGGGCAACCGGAATCCAGAATGTTTCTTAAAGCATCATTACACATCTGAACAGGAGCATTTATATCCCAAAGAAAGGCCAGCCATAGGTCAAGATTTACAATTTGAGCTGTCAGTTTATCAGGTTGAAGCAGGTGGCAGGGGCACAGAGAAATCAACCCCGGTAGAAGTAAAAAACAGAAAGAGACAGAAGAGGAGCGCTGATAAGTGATGGGTGAAACTATAAGCCCAAACTGACAAATAAAAAGCTGGATAAAGTATACAAATGAAACGGAGAATCAGTTCTTGAAAGAGGTGACCCCATCACAAAGGCTTGCCAATCAAAGCAAGAAAAAGATTTCCCATCACATTTTCTGACATTCAAAACTTTCTCATTGCAGATCCAATAATAATAATGATCACCAGCCATTTGAAAAATGATCTTGGTACGTTAAAAATAAAAACTATGGATGAGGAATGTGAAGAAATAAAAACTGAATTGGAAAAAGTGAGGAAGAAACATTACAGTCATAAAGTGAGCAATATAAATACCCTTAAGATTAAATCATGTGGATGCCATATTTTAGCTGCATCCATATATAATATTAAGCCAGGATTTTTTTTAACCACACAATAAACTATAATGACACATTTTACATACCATGCTAAGACACCATAGCCTAACTGAAGCATCAGAATAAACCCCAAACTGACTGCCTTATCTGACTTACTGGTACATATAATCATCATCTATTGTCTACTTTGGACAGGAGTTTTTCTAGACCTACTTAGAAATCCTTAGGATTTGGACTTGAGACCCGCAATACATTCACTATCAGTGAACCAAAGTCTGCAAAACAGAACTCTAAAAGTAAGCATTTGGATCAGTTTCTTTGTGAAATTGACTGGGAGCATGCTGGAGGCAAACTAAAGTGGAAATTGCCCATGGTAATTTTCCAACAAAAGAACATCTGGATAAATGGAAACCAAGATTCCAAGATCTTTTCGTTTGGGTGGGGGGACACCCAAACGATGTTTCTCTTCACCTTTCAGTGCCATTATCTCTTTTAAGTACCATCTCTTGCTAACTAGCTGCCTACATCATGGCTCATTTTCTTGAAGCATTCTTGATGAACATATGCATATTCCTGGTGCCATGAAAGAACCTGAGAATTAAACACAACCTTTCTTCACCTTGAAGATCTGAGACTCAGCAGACCCTTGCTCACCTTAACTATGGTTAGCACTGAAAAGAATACACTGCTAATCTCAGAATGGGGGTATATATAAACTCTTAATTGCAGTATAAAGCTAAAACCTATACTTTTCAGGAAATTGCAGTGCAATTCAGAATGCAAAGAGGGGAAAATACCTACACTGAGAGAAAGTATTCAGAAACATGAATTAGAAGAAACTATTTATTAAATTGTACATACTAAGAAAGATCAGCAAAAAAATCTACTTCAGAACAAGAACATATGATTTTTTTGTGCGCGCACAGACAAAAACGTTCGGAGACTCCAGGTAATGCAGAATGCAGCCGCGCGAGCAGTGTTGGGCCTGCCCAGAAATGCCCACATCTCAGCATCACTCCGTGAGCTGCATTGGCTGCCTATTGGTCTCCGAACGCAATTCAAAGTGTTGGTTATGACCTATAAAGCCCTACATGGCATCGGACCAGGTTACTTACGAGACCGCCTGCTGCCTCACGAAACCCAGCGACCGGTTAGGGCCCACAGAGTCGGCCTTCTCCAGGTCCCGTCAGCTAGACAGTGTCGCCTGGCGGGGCCTAGGGGAAGGGCCTTTTCTGTTGCGGCCCCGGCCCTCTGGAATCAACTCCCCCCGGAGATCCGTATCGCCCCCACCCTCTCCGCCTTTCGTAAACTACTAAAGACCCATCTCTGCCGGCAGGCCTGGGGCGGTTGAAATCTTGCCCCTAGCCAGTGTATGTCTGTGTGTATGTTTGCTGAATGAATGGTTCTTAATTTAGGGGTTCTTCTTTTTATATATTTATTTTTATAAATGTACTATTTAGTTTGTATTGGATTTCTATTTATGCTGTAAGCCGCCCTGAGTTCCCGGAATAGGGCGGCATAGAAATTTAATAAATAAATAATAAATATTATCATGAAACTCTGTAGGAATGAGATGGAATGCAGAAACATGAGAAACAGTATGAAATTGGCTTAGATTAACCATGCAATACTCTATTTCCCATGTACAAATACTGACATATGGCACCCTCAACTAATCAGTTCCCAATGACATTTTTAAAAAGATATATAGATGTTTTTCAACAGAGGAAGAAAGGATATATTAGAATTCCAGTGGAAAGCTATATCACACAAGGTCAGATTTGTGTTTTTTATTCTTTCATTCTTTTTTCTGATGAAGAACACATGAATAATATCACACTGCTGCACGTTGATAGAACAAAGAAAGACAGTGCCTAGGAGACTGAAAAGAAAACAAAAATATGTAGGCAAAGCCTCAAAAGATCAACTTGCTAGACAATGTGCTATGCACAAGATTATTTTGAAATCATAATGATCTGATTTAATTAGAACAAGAAGCAGCAGTTCATCTTTTTAGCTGCTGGGAAATAAAACCCTTCCCCAATTGATAAGGAATATATTATCTTTAATGCAGGTTCTTTAAATCTTTATTTATTGGATTTCTAGAGCAGCCCATCTCACATACGTGACTCTGGGTGACTTGCATTTTTTTTAAAAAAAGCAATAAATATTAATAAATAATAAAATATTAAAATCACGTGGAGACCCTGGTTTTACACAAACACATAAACCATGCATGCACAAAGAGACATCTTACAGGTTTAAGATTTTTTTTTTTAAAAAATAGTGATATATGATGTGAAGTTGAAATTGAAATAATTGAAATTGAAATTCAATGGTGCTGACCTTGGGAATATAGAAAGTATGAATAAATTGGGAGGGGGTGGCAGGAGAAGGGCTGAATTTGCAGAAAAGATTACATAGTCATGAGAGAAACATGAAAAACTCAAAATAAAACCTGCCTTGAGTTTTATGAGACACAGAAAAACTTGAACAGGCTTTCAAGGTCTTTTACTCTAACCCTACTATAATAAACACCATTCTTAGAGCTCCTGCTGTGCTGATTCCTTGCCCTGGCCTATCAGTGTGGTTGACACACATTAACACATAAATGCATGAAGAGCCTTGCTGGCTTAAAATAATGTTATTTCAAATCCATCTGTCTGTTCCTTACAGCAGCAAAATCTATGACCTATAGGATTCCAAACTATGGAACAAGCATATTCTTTCTCATCTGCTAACTAGCATGCAAAATTCTGTAGTTCTGAACACAGCAGTTCCACATAATCAATTATCATTATTAAGCTTGTCTTCTATGAATTTCTCTCTCTTTTCTTGAAGGCATCTAAGGTCACTATTTCAGGTCAGGCTGGAATAACTTCCCTGAAAGAAGAGGTGTAGCTAGTTAAATTATAGAACAAGAATTTTGCACAGTGAAAACCACTGCAGAACCCACAAAACACGATAGAAATCTAGAATACCAATTTACAGGATCCTTTTCTTTCTCTTTGCCATGTGTGCATAAAGACAAATTCATTGGTGGTATTGATGACAGAAAAATAACCCTTAACTCTTGACTAAAGGAAATAATGAATAGTGAGCCATTGCTGATTGTTGTACCAGAAACTCCTGTTATTCTTTATGTTATGGTCTCTCTTTAGTAAGTATATATACTTCATACTGAAAACTCAATGAATCATTTACATTGGTGTATATTAGCCCAACGGAGAAGGTGTACAGAAGACCTGATCCTCAAATGACTCTCTCTTTCTTTTACTCCTGTCATTTTAAATGGCCTAAGAGGAAAAGTTATAAATGGGTATTTTAAAAATCTGTTACAAGAAATCAGTTCACCCCTTGGTAGCAGTGTCTTTCTCTTTTTATTGGACTTTTTCCTATAGAATAATGAAGAAGACAATCAAAATAATAGCAGAATGAAAAAAATAAGGGAGAGAGAAGAAAGATGGATTCACTAAATCAAATCCAGTAAAAAAAAACCAAAACACCTCTATCATGCCTTACTACACAACCCGTTGTGACCCGTTACATTATTGTTTCAGAGATATTTCCTTACTAAACAGAGAGACAGAATGATCAGAAGTGGGCAAAAAAGCAGTGGTAGCAGCAGTGACTTCCAACTTCCTACCAGAATGTGGCAAGGAGCATAGGAAATCACTTTCCTTCCTCTTCCTTCTCCTTCTCTCCCTTCCCTTCCCAGCAGGCAAGTAAATTGGGATTGTGACAGTGATTGACAAACTGTCACAGAATGTTGAAGATGAAGATGAAGCAACAGAATAGCAGCAGCCAGTAGCATTAACCCAGTCACAGTTTCACCCACTTCAAGATCATGGAAACAAGAGTATTGGTAGTATGTAGATAATATATATTCCACCATATGATTATCGTTTATTTTGGAAATGGCATTATAGGTTTTAAGAATTTTTAAAGACTCTTGTGTCTGTTAAGCTTGCCAGGCGATAACAGATGTTAACAGATGTAACAGTCAGCAAATGTTTGACTGAAAAAACTGCATCAGTTCAGCTCAGAGTAATAACCTCCCCTGACCAATATCAGAAATGGTCCTTCATTTCACAACTTCTGCTTCACTTTTATGTCTTTGCATCTTTATTTTAGCCATACAAATTCGGCAAGATGGGGTGACTGCTGTTTAGCTCCATCTTTAAAGAGGTTTATTGTTTGACCTCAAACAAATCCTATTTATCTTTCCATTTACACAACGAACTCATTTTGGAATGGATAGAACGTTCCTCAGGAGCTGTCCAGCATTTTTCTCCTTTTCTTCTTCTTCTCCTTTAGTAAAACAATGGATGTATTTATGCTCCCTTGCCTTTCTTTTCAGCCCAAAGAGAGAGAAAAGGGGAGGGGGGAGGTTTGAAAAACCTGTGAAAAATCTCCCCACTCTTTCCCAAATACCTCATAAAACTTACAAATGACAATCATTTGAATGTTAAGTAAGAAACAGTAGACACAATAAACTGGATGTGTGTGTATCTGGATATATAGTTGTTTACATTGTGTGTTGCCACTAATTATGAAGAGAAAGCTCAGCCTGAATACAGCAACAAGGTATGAACTATGAAGCTTGCTAGAAAATTGATAATCCAATAGACCACTAAGTAGCACAATACTTTTTGGATACGATGTTGTTTTCTGAGGCTAAATGACACCTCCAATAACCATGATTTTTTGTTGCGCCTCTGGGCACTTTGTATGACAACACAGGAATGTGGAAAATGGTTGTCAGCCTTCACAGCTGCTGCTTAAAGATGGAAAGGCTAATTATACAAATTCCTCTTTTTATCCAATCATTGCACATTTTTTTGCAGCCATGAAATATCTGAATACTAAAGATGTGCTGGTCTTGCCTCATTCTGGACTTTCAAATAGGGGCTCAGCAATGTGAAATGTTGGCAGATAAGGGACAGAGAAATTTCCCTCCATTTATTTCTACTAGTTCTCATTTAAGGAAAGAAAATTGGTTTTGGATATTTATTTATTTTTCTTTCAAAGGGAAAGACGATTTTGGTAAAAATTTCATGGGCACAAGGGGGCAATCCTACATTTACTTAGTGACAAGATGTCCAAGGGGATTATGAATACAATATATTTTATTGTACAATCTGTTTTTTAGCAGTCTATAGCCTCTCAACTTTTCATATTTCCACGTTACCTTGAGGAAATACATTATGTTGAACGCATCCTATGGACCTTCCCTAGAAGCAAATGGGTAATTTTTTCTTCTGCTCAGTGGTGTACAGGTAGTCCTTGATTTACAACTGTAAGGAAGCCTGGAATTTCTGTCATAAGTCATGCCAGTTGTATATTGAGGCACCTATGTGAACAATATACCTTCATGACTTTTGTAGCAGTTGTTGAATGAACATGGTGATTGCTAAATGAACACCAGTCGTTAAATTTATTTATTATTATTTGAACTTATATGCCGCCCTTCTCCTAGGACCCAGGGCGGCTCACAATAAAAACACAATAAAATTTTACAATAAAATTAATCACATTCATACAACAAACAATCACAGTCAACACACAGTCACTGATGGAGGGACATTCCTAGGCCCAGGGGCAGAGTGCAGCTCATACACCCCAAGCCTGTCGGCATAAATGTGTCTTCAACAATTTCCAGAAAGCTAGGAGGGAGGAAGCAGTACGGACCTCTGAGGGAAGCTGGTTCCAGAGGGCTGGGGCAGCAACAGAGAAGGCCCTTGCCCTAGGCCCCGCCAGATGACATTGTTTAACAGACGGGACCCATAGGAGGCCAACCCTATGTGCCCTAACCGGTCGCTGGGATTCCTACGGGCATTTTTTTCTGCCTGAAACCATTCAAAAAAGCTGATTTCCAGGAAAAAAAATGTAAATCACATCACATGATCATGCAATTGGCTACAGGGATGAGCTGGTTGCCAAGTACCTAAAATATGATCATGTGCGAGAGCATGCCACGCTCAGAACTCCAGTGGGTCTATCATAATTTTGAATGGTTACTAAGCAATTGGTCATTAAGCAAAGATTACCCATATTCCTTCTTGAACTACTCACGGTGATCAGGATACAGAGAGTTCATTTAGTGACCATTCAAAGTTACAATGGGCCTGAAAAAAAAAGTGATTTGTGACTATTTTTCACACTTAGCGACTGTTTCAGTGTCCCGGGATCATGTGGTCGCCTTTTATGACTGTCTGATAAGCAAAGTCAAGGGGGAAGCCAGATTCACTTAACAATCACGATACTAATTTAACAACTGCTGTGATTCACTTAACTGTGGCAAGAAAGATCATAAAATGTGTGTGTTTGTTTGTTTGTATATGTGTGTGTGTATTTGTATTCCATTGAACAAGTAGATGCCTCTCCCGACTGGGAAATCACAAAAGAAGCTCAATGCATTTTTGCAGAATACAAGAAGACTTCATTTGATCTGTGGTGGAATTTAGACTTGGACCGTGCACTCCCAGGTTCCTAAAAACTTATAGGTTCACCTATTTTCAAAGTAGTTTTAAAGACCTTTGAGGTCTCTCCCAACAGAAGATTCTTTATTCTTATGAGATTCTGATTAAACTCTGGAATTGAGAAATAACTTGCATAACTATCAGGAATCATCCTTCTAACACACGTTAAATATTGCCTGACATTTTTCCTTCTGTTGAACGCAGACAAAAATCTTTCTCTCCTGTCAAGGATATATTTAAAATAAAACTGCCTTCCATACACCATGCCCCCTCATTTTCTAGATTTGTAAAAATGTATGTTTAGGTTGTCAATCAATTTCATCATAGCAGGACCATTTTCCTAAGTCAGCATTATATGCCATAATAATAAGACCAGTTTACTTCAGGTTTTTAAAATAAGGGCATTGATCTAATACCATGTTTTATTATTTTTATATTCTTTACAAAGTCAAACCAAATCCTTCCATTGTGCCTTTCATCCATTTAACTGGCAATTAAAATGTCAATGCTATTGATTAAAAACTTGGAAATCTTTTTTTTTTTTACTTGAGATTCTTAAAACTAGCTGTATTTAAGTTGAAAGTGGGCAATCTTTTTGTGGCTGGGAACATGTTAAACCTCTCCTTTTCCTTTTAAGGAAGACAAGGCCTCAATAAATTAGGCAATTGTGTAATGAGGATTGAATAAAGAATTTACATAAATCTTCCTTTTCTGTGGAAAGGAACTGTGGATCCCATCAATGATTTACAGTGAAATCCATTCCTAGTGAAGTAGAAATAACACATTTCCCCTAGAGAGATGTTTCCATATAAACATATATAGTTTTAAACTCTTCCCATATGAATTTCTTTTTGTCTTCTTGGCTCTTGCACTTACACACTTGAGGAATTTAGAAAGAGTCCATCATTTATCCACCATTGAGCAAATGTCTTTACCTGTAGCAATTTGTCTTGAATAGTTTTAATAGTAGAAATCTTTTCGCATCCATTTAGTATTACAAGGTATTGAATTTTGTTACCTCAGTGGTCTTATAAATAACTGCCCACCAGCCCATTAAATAGAAAAGACCCAAAGTCTAAAATTTGTAATGTCACAATGCAATTTTGTTAATTTATCACAATAATCAGATCATTCTTATTGTTGTTTGTTAAGTGATCTAAACTACGCTTCACCTTGCATATAAACTCACCGCGTTTTTATTGGATGAACTACTTTATGTTTTGGTTCAAGACTAATTATCTCACATGGCACCTTCTGAAATTGTTTCTCTTTATTAACTGTTGAAAACAACTGTGATGGAATGTAGTTATCCAATTCCAAATAAATTGTTTTGACACTAGATGTTAGACAGATGAAATTGCAAAATCATACCATCTGAAGGAAAGTATGCAACCTGGAAATTTTACATGATTTCCCCTTCCCACTGACCCCCAAGATTTTTTCCTAAGGGCTATATTATTTTTTTTCCTAAGGGCTATATTAACCTTCCAAATTTAGTTTTTAATTTCAACAAGTGATACATTTATGTAATTTCGCTTTTAACTTTTAATTTAGAGATTGTATCTCTAAGTTCAACAATTATTTTTGAGAAGGGGAAGAAAGAACTGGTACTGTAAACAAGGACCTTCAAAAGATTGGCTTCCATTGGGTTGAAGGATTATTGACCTAAGCCAGGCACATTAAAACTGATGGTACAACAGTTAGAACTGGAAGCAAAAGTCAACACAATACTGGTTCTTGTAGCTCCAGCAGCTACTTCTAGCTTAAAATAAGCCATTCCTACTCACAAAGCAGGTTACAAACAAGCACCAAGGTGGTGAAAAGTGAAGCATCGGCAACATTTTCAGAATTTAATGTCCCTCCATTACCATGTGATGAAATTTATCTGCCTGATGAATTTGATATTACCCAATGTAGGCTGTACACCTTTGCATGAGTCTAACAAGACATTTCATTTATCTGTTTAATATGCATCTCAGTCTTCAGACTGGCACTTTAAAAATGGGAGCATAAGCCCTTCACCCTTGGCACTTTTGCACCAGTGGTTTGAGGCAATCAAGATAAATTTCCCATCACTTTCTAGGCTGTAGATTTCCTTTAATTCTGCTAAAACCTGTTGTAGGATTTATGGAGTTTGGGAGTCACGAAATTTGTTTCCCTTGAGAAATAAAGAAATAAAGCAGAATAAAGACACCTGCGTGAATCTGCATCCAAGAGCATTGTAGTTAGCCTCTTAAAATACTATTTTCTTTAAAATGTTGTCTTTGAGCACTCCACTCATTTTTCCCTTAATTCCTCATTTAGGATTTGTCTGTTTTCTAATCTGTATTCAAGACAATGAATTGCAGCCTATCCCTCCCTACCATTTAATGAACTGCCAGGATTTGCTTCGTTACCTCAAAGACTGAAGTAGAAATACTCAGAAAGAAGGTAATTATCATGTTCATCAGTCACACTTTTTCCTCAGTTACTGTTACCTCTTTTTTTTTTTTACAAGGGGAGAATAAGTTAATTTAGTGCAAGTAATGGGTGTTTTATAGCTAGCAGGAATGAAGGAAAAAATAAATAAATCAAAGCAACAACAGAATAAGTCTCCTGGATCATAGAAAGCTGCATGAGTCCCTTGTCATGGCAGGCTGCAGCATTAACTGATTTGGACAGATCTTATGGAAATTTAAGCAGGATTCGGCCGGGTTATCACTTGCACAGGAGATTACCAGGCTCTCCAATAATTTATACTAAGCTGGAGAGGAAAGAAGAATAAAAGAGAAAATTCCTAGAAGAAAGCAACAGCAAACCATTTTCATTTTGCTGCCAAGAAGACTAGATCGATATGAATGTGAAGTCCCCAAAAGTTCAGATTGTGGGGTCCTTAGTGCTCTCTAAGCTTGCTCTTTTTTTTTTTTTTGCTGATGTTTCATTACCCAACTAGATAACATCATCAGTGCCAGTAAGGAGGGGGGTTGTTCTCTGTTTATATAAATGGCTTGCCCTCCCAGGGTTGGTGGGAGTATTCTTTGTAGTTCATTGAGTAGGCTGCTGCTTACTGTTTGATAGTTTGTAGTTCCTGGATTGGTGTATTTTTTACTGCTTGATTGTTGGTCTAGTAATGTTAATCTTGCTAATCTCTACTTCTCTGGGTGTTGATTACTGGCAAGGAAGTATTTGGATCCTTTTATTTTCTTTTTAGCTTTACCATTGTCTCTATTTTGACTGGTGTATAGATTGTGTTTATCTCTATGGGCCTGTTGATGGCCAACTTGTCTGAGTGCCAGGCTTCCAGGAATTCTCTAGCATTATTGGGCCTGGCATGGTCTAGGATGCTCACAGTTTCCCAGTTGAACCTGTGGTGAAATCTGTCCACGTGTTGCACAATTAAGGAGTTTTCATCCTGCCTTCTGATTTCTAGTTGGTGTTCATGGGTGCACTCCGCTAGTCTTCTGGCTGCTTGCCCTAGCTTGTCTCAAGGGCATCTTTACTTTCAGGAAATGGAAAGAATAAGAAGATTCCCCAAGACTGTGCATTTTTTCTTATTGATCTCCGGAAGGTTATTTGAAGTTTGCTCTAAACTTTTTGCTTCCACAAAGATTTTACATACATATATATTTCATGATGCATTTGAATATCCCCAACCTATCCTCTGTCTTTTGAATTAGCCTTTCTCTCCCTCTCTCTCTTTTATGCATGCAACAAATTAATTATTATTCCAGTTTATTGTACATTTAAAGAGAAGTAGTGGTGGAGCCTCATCAAATATTTATTAATAAATGTTAAGAATTCAAGGCCTACAAATAATATCCATCTGAATTTATGGTAGAGTAGCATTTTTATTTTACTCTGTTTTATTTATAAAGGACTGACTGGCCACCTTATTTATTTATTTAAAGAGGAAAAAGAAGAGGAAGCAAGGACTTGCATGAAACAGAGACAAAGACATAATCTCAAAGATCCTTGTTTTCGGGAATAGTAGTTTTTATTAACGAAGACTTGATTGTTTGCTTAAAAATATACTGAGAGTCATCTAACACAGTTTATCTCAGTTATGATGTTCTATTTTCTTTGTCATCCTTTTGTGGGAAGCATCTTGATAAAAGTGGGGTTCATATACTACTATGATACTATAATTGTCCCTTGTGTCCCACAAATCAGGCATCTGAGGAGTAATTAGGGGAATAAATGACAAAAAATTGTCACATGTGACTTAGGTATTCACATCAGGATGCAACTACACATGGACAACCTTGCCTCCGGTTGTCATTTTATAATGTGACATTTTTGATGCAATTTCAGCTTGTTGAGGATCCCTCTGATAACTAAACCTCTAGTTGTCCCCCTATGCTTCAACATCTGGATAATATTATTGTGGGAAGAGTTCGTTTAGAACTTTGAAGTGGGGTGCCATCCATAGACTGATGACATCAAGTTCTACTGTGTAGAATTGAGTTCAAGGCAATCAACAATGACTTTAGAGTTGCTTAATTTCACTGGAAGAGGAAGAGGAAGAGGAAGTAAAAATGCTTACACAGGCTGTCAAAGCTTAAACCAGGCATTATTCTCTCCACTCAGTGTTCTGTTTCTGCAGCTTGTCTTCTCCTTATCCTCTATTTAGAAGGTATCACTTCTTCCCAAAATCCAGCACATGTGTACAGTCTGGTCAATGTTCTTGGGAATATTATCATCTTGCAAAAGTGCAGATGTGCTAGCAGATGTTTTCATAACTCACGAGGGCCTTATTAAGTACAAGAGAGGAATAGCTTCATAGCAACTAAAAAGTTTTCATGGGATTTCAATTCTTTTGTTGACTTTTCCAATTGACCCCCTTTCTCAACTTCTCATCACCGCTTCTTTGATTTCCTTTCCTTCGAAAAAAACCTAATCACAACCCTCATGTTGAAAAAGGTGGTGATGGGGGCATTAGCAACTTATTTCTCTTTTGTGTAGAATAAGAATGAGTACAATGTTAGAACCTGCAAGGTGATATACTAATTGCTATTCCTTGCATTGCCCTATTGGTTTCTGGAAGGTGAACACTGGTTAGCTTATAGTATTCTCTGCCTTGTCTGCTTTTCAAGGTTATCAAGAAGAGGTTAATCTAACTGTGGTTAATCTACAATCACTTTGTGAAATATTGAGGTATGAAAGATGCCTTTTGTTTCTAAACTGATCTTTAAATATTGTTTGGGGTTTTATTTTGTTTTTGTCTTTGGTCATCAGATGGTTAAGCTGATTTATTAAAGTATAAATGTCATCCTAATTGGACGTTCTTAGGAATCACTACATAAGCAATCAGAATGAAGTTAAAAATTAGAATTTGAATATTATGCTTATCTCTTTGTAAGATATGGCCAAACAATTAGCTTCTGCCTTATTTTCTGCACATGGTAATCTAAAATCAGATTGCTTTCCTTGAAGCTTTGGCATTGATGGTGTTCCTCTTTTATATTTGCTAAGTAAATACTGTCCATTTCTTCCTGCACAGCTTACCTTATCCTATAATAATAATTAATAGTAGCAATCCACTCAGCATCACCATGGATGAAAACTGTGCTATATTGCACAGGTTAAAATAAACTTTGAATGCAGATTTTCTTCATTTTGAACTTTGTGTCATTTTATTATTATTTCAACTTTGATTCCTGGCAGGTGCTTGAATGTATCCATGCAGTTTCCTTGGCAATATTTTTCAGAAGTAGTTTGTGAGTGTCTTATTTCTAGGGTTGATAAAAAAAGTGAACAGGCACAGAATAATCCAACATATGTCTAAAGTGGGACTACAATTCACATTTTTCCTTTTTCTAGCAAGAGGTCTTTAACCACCATATCCATCTGGCTCTCTTGTGTCACTCAGTACTGTGTAGTTGCAGGTTGGCAATTGTTATTGAACTTATAATAATTCCAATGGGCAAGTTAGTATCTTGCTGAATGACATTGATATCCTAAAGCAGGCTATTAGAATCCAGCAAGTATTATCATACCCAGTATAATTTTAATATCCTGAACTCTTTCAGACTGCTATGAGACAGTTCAGTATCACAGGAAGGCAGTATTTCCTTAACCTTGGTTTATTATAAACCCCAGTTGTCTTGTTTTGCACATCATAGAAAACCTGATTGATATAACATAATGTCTGCATTCATGCAACTTTCAGTGCCAGAACAGGATAGACCATATTGTAGCTCAGCATGAAATGATGATAAATGTTCCATTTCTGCTGCTTATTTCATGACTAATTAGTTACACACAGGAGCATAAATTGAAATAATAGTTTAAACATCCAAGCATCCAATACTAAATCTAAATTCACACATAATGCTAACCTGTACTTTTTGCACACTATATCAATAAAGCATGTTCAATAAATCACAACGGCTAGGTTCACATCATATACTATAGCAAACACATTGTTTGCGGTAGTATTCCTTGAGTTTTAGCGTAGTAATTTTTTAATTCAAGTGGAGGGTATTCAAGAAAGTTTTTCCTCTAAAGTACATGGTACTTTTGTCTCACCTAAGTATTTCATTCTTCGTCCAATATGCACTGAGGAACAGTGAAAGAGAGCATGGTAACTACTGTTCTTTAGACACTATCATCCTTCCAAGTCAGGCCCCAAACCAAGAATGTTATGTGATATTTCTTCCAAGCTGAGTTTTAATTATTTCACACCTACAAAGTCTTGCCAGATTGAAGACTCTATCTGCATCTACAATATACTCTGTAAACCATTAGGAGGGGCTGTCTTCATCCTCTTTCTCTCACATATGCTATCTGGGCTGAGTTGCCTTTAACTCATTTGGAATGTACCCTCTCCCTTCTACGTTCCATCACACTCCACAAGTTGAAGAATGGACCTCTGCAATGGAAAACTTGCAGAGAATTACCTTATTTGGCCTGCCAAAATCTAGTTGACCACTAGATGGAAGCAAAGAGGTTCAGAACTTTTTAAGTGATTTGTTGTCATCTAGTGGTCCTTCAAACTGTTGCAGTTCAAATACAATTTTCTTACTAGTGACCTATAATGTATTCTGCAGTCGTTCAGCTATCATTGTGTAAGATAATGAGGAAAGACTTTATATCATTTTAACAGTGGCTAGGTGACGCCATAAAAAATATTGTAAGTCACTAGTGTGAAAATAGCCTGAAGAAGCAGAATGCTCATCAACATCTAGATGGTGATAGAATGGTGATGAGGACATTTATGAAGGAACAGGTGTTAATACGTTTGCTATCACTTTTTCTAATCCAGGGAGAATAGATTGCCCCCATTAGGCTGTTGCATATAGCCTTGATAAGCACCTTTATTCCTATTCATGCAGTAATCGAAGATCCTGGAAATCCTGTGTTCTGCTCATGTCAGGCTCCAAAAACCAAGAAAGATTTGTGGAGGTTCTTCTAGGCAGTTTCCTTTATTGTTCTACACCCATAAAGAGAAAACTTGCCAAACTAAAGCAAATTATTTACACCATTACAGATACACTCTGAGAATTCCTAGGGAAGACTCTCTTGCTCCCACTGAAACTATCCAAACTTCCCTATCTTTTTCTCCTGTGGAATGTCCTCTTCCCTTTCACGGGAATCTGGACTATATTCCATCGTTTCTGTTTTGCACAGCTAGACAGCTGGAGGTTGGGAATGGAGCCAAGACGTTTATATCTATCTGATCAAATTCCTCTGTGGATGGCTCTCCATTCAAGGAGCCAAAAAATTGTATCAATGAGACATGCATTTGCCCCCAGTTCAGGTTTGAAAAAGCTAAGTCTCTTAATAAAAACTTAAACTTTTGTATAAAATGCAGTGCAGCCTGTGAAACCGAACAGAATGTGCCAGATCAAAAACAAAACAAAGGAACAGGCATTCCATTTAGTCTTTAATCACATACCACATGATTATAGCTTTGGCTTTGCCCTTCCTCCATGGTTTTCTATTCTACTTTGAAAGATTTGCCTTTTTTTTTTAATCTTAAGCTGTTCATCCGCTAAAAGCATATTTATCCACCTCCCTTGTTTACTGTCATTAATAGCAAGGGCACTCCACTGTGTGCCCTTGAAATAGTATAAATTCTCTGTTTTGTGTGCACAGAAACATACAAGCAGTCAAACATGGTAGGGCAAAAAAAATATATAGGAAGATTGTAATTTAATGATGCAACATAGGGTGGAAAAAAATCAGTTGTGAATCTTAGAAATGTTTCTGCATTCATTTAAAAGTCCCCCCTCAAAGTGGAACCCTTTAATTTATTTACTATTTTTTTGTTCCAAACAGAAAAAACATTACTTTCTATCAAAACACAGCCTCTTACTGTGATTAAAAAGAAAATCCTACCATTCCACTACACTAATTATTCTAATGCACTTTAATAATCCACAAAGTATATTTCTGTAGGCAACTCTAAGGCTCATAGAAAGTACTTTTAAGTGGCACACAGATGCTGCGCCACTCCCACCCACCCTGTGGTTTTTTATCTTTGGGGAACTTTACAAAATTGAGTTATTCTGGAAACTCAGTGATAAACTATAAGGACACAAAGCCTTGACTGATTGATTTAATGTTTGTGCTTTATACTTTTATATGTTCTAGTTTTTCCATGGTTACTTTATTTTAAATGCTTGCTTTTGCTTTTAACTATAGTAAATTGCCAAGAGGGTTAAAGCAAATACGATTAAAGAAACTGATTAAAAATGTTATTGTCGCATTGGAGAGGAAAGTAGGACAATACCTCTCCTATTTATATTGTTTTATAAGGTAGAACTTGCCATTGTTCTTCACAGTGGAGTTCTTGGTTGCTTGCCTGAAAACATTTCATTACCTGACTAGGTAACATCATCAGTGTGAGGAGCATGGGATCTTCTCCTTGGTAGTCCTTTAAGTCATTGGTGCAGAGAAAGGAGAACTTCGTCCTTCTAACCATGAAATACTAAGCTTTTTTCTATACTGGCCAGAGAAATGCTCAGGTTTCCCCCCCCCCCCAGCAATTCTCATTCAGCTGTATGACAGCAAAAAGGCTTTCTTAGGACGAAGAGAAATTCTGATGAATTAATGGATGTAACCCTATTCTCTTTCAAATGTTTAGTTATAAGATGCCCCAAGAATGTTTGTAAATGCCTTTTTTTTTTCAATTATCTGTTCAACAATCTGCTGCCCCATTGACTTTCTTGACTCCTGTTTAGTCTTGGAATACATCAGGATAAATGAGAACTGATCCCATGGGCTTTTTCAGTAATAGTGTTATTATCATTACTGAAGAGATTCTTGTCCTTGAGAAATTCCTGGTGATTTTCACATTTTCTTTGAGAAAATCAGTCAAATCATTCAACCAAGCTCTGTATTCATAAATTTAACCAAGAATTTGTGCTTGATGTTACTGTATATTATATGCATCCACGTAATCTATTAGCAGTATTAATCCCATTCCTAACAATTTAATATGATGCTTATATTTGTAGATTTTATGTCTGTTTCCACAATTGGGTTCAGTAAAATGCACCAACTATCCAAAAAGCATTGCTAAGATTTTTCCTAGAGACAAGGCAGCAAATTGTTTCCTGCAAATCTATCAAACAGGAAGATCACTATTCAATATAATTTCAATAGAGGGAAGTGTCTTGTAGCATGCTGTGGCAACTTCACATCCAAAGGATGTTGAAGTGGATTGCAAATGAAACAGGTAAAATAAAACAATAATAGGGAAAGTCATTAGCAGGAACATAACTGGTTAGTACCAGGATGGGAACATAATTAAAAATTCCAGGGCAGTTCACTAGATGAGAAGCACTTGTATAATTCCCATATGCCTTGTGAGATAATCCAGTCAAGAAGCACAGCCAGAAGTACTAGCCCTATCTTTAATGTAAGGTTACATTAGTAGAATCTTGAAAATCTGAAAGTACACCCCTTTACAGTACACATCTTTACAGCACAAGAAACTAGGATGGGTCCCCTTCTGAGATGTTTGTCATGCTCCCATTCCTTCTGCAACCATAAGGGTCTCTTATATGACTGTTGACTGTTCTTCCTCCTGGGTCCCAAGGTCATTTTCACATACCATTACAGATACCAAGAAATCTATAAGTCCCTGTGAGCTCACTAGAAGTTGAGCTCATCTCAAAGATACCTTTACCTCTCTACCATTCAGCTCTTATTGGAAACCACTGGCTGGTTCTACTTTGACATCTGTCTTTAATAGCCTTCCATTATGTTGACAGAATGTTGGAAAGACACGTAAAATGTGGGCTGCAGAACTCTGACTAATGAAGAAGCTTATCTACAAGGATGTTCTTTCCCATTCTGCAAAGCAGGCATTTTCCTTATTATAATAAAGCCCACAAACAGGATCAGTGACGTAGCCTGGTATAGAGATGTGAAGTCACAATGCAGCAGTTTTTTTATTAGAACTAAAGCATATAGAGGCAACTCTGTTATTGAAGCACTGGGAAAGACAGGTACATTTAGGAGACAGATATCAGCATTTTCATTATAGACCCAAGTTTTCAGGGCTTTCTAAATGTTTGGTAGGCCTACTCAAGAATGAAATGTGGTCATAAAAGAGTCACAGGGGAGACATATTTTAACTAATGAAAGTTGGGCAAATGAAAAGGGAGGAACATGTAACACCTGAAGGACTTGTGCTAGTAAATGTTTATCTTCAGCTACAGTTCTTGCAAAAAAAAGTCTTTCTTAGTAGGAAGAAAAAAAATATTTTGTGAGGGAAGGAAGCAGCACCCAAAGAAATACATTTTGAGAAAAAGAAGCACTGAAACAGACATTGTCAATGAAAACCGCCCATTACATTGTTGCCTGGTGATGTAGAGAAAGCCAGATATGATCCAAACAAAGCTACAAATTTATTTTTTTCCTATTTTGTAACTTATTAATGAATTAAACAATTGTAGTCAGTCAGATTTTTGGACTGAATTTGGTATTTTTATCCAACTGTGATAGATGTTGTTCTCAGATGTTCTCCTTGAGCATTGGGATCTATCCAAGAAAATGCTATCCCATGGTAAGTAATACAAGATCCTGTTTTTAGATAGGAAAAAAAAAACCCAGACACACAGGCATAATATAAGGGATACTGGTTCAGCAATAATATTTGTGCCAACCCTGCTCCTCTTATAGAAACATGGAACATGAAAGTTTAAAACATTGTCATTTCACATTTCATAATCTCCTGTTTATATACAAGCCACCACTGAAGTCTAGACTTTCAGTTAAGTGTCCATGACCATCTAGTTAGAAAGAGGAAGACTGTCCCATTTCATGGCCTTTCAATCACGTTCCAGCCCACTAAAACCTACTTAGCACTCTTCCCTAACACACACACACACAAATATATATATTTGCTTTCTGAGGTTTTCGCGGGTGTTTGTATGTAGGTCTTTGGTTCTTCGGGTTTTCTCTGATTATTCTGTTATTAAAATGTTCAGTTTTGGCAATTGTTCTGGTCTTTTTGAAATCAATTTCATGTCCTGTGGCTTTAAGGTGTTGGACCAGGGAAGAAGTTGAGAGGAACCAACTTCTTCCCTGGTCCAACACCTTAAAGCCACAGGACATGAAATTGATTTCAAAAAGACCAGAACAATTGCCAAAACTGAACATTTTAATAACAGAATAATCAGAGAAGCCATCGAGATAGAAAAACGCCCCCACAGCATGAACAAACGAGATGATACCTCCCGCCTACCAGCCATTTGGAAACCCGCCCTGATTGACAAACGTATTCCTAACTCAAAGATTGACACCAGAAACACACAGGATGCCACCTCCACACATCCACGCAAAAAGCAAACCCAAACCAATGATGAGGCAAGACCACAGACCAGGAGCCAGACCAGAGCTGCAACATTGGCCACTTTGAACCTCTCCAGCACAACAAAGCCCCCACCCAAACAGAACACTCCCCCAGCCAATCAGAACACAGCCAACCCCCCAGCCAATCAGAGCACAGCCAAGCCCCTAACCAATCAGAACATAGCCAAGCTCCCAGCCAATCAGTTCAAACCCCCACTGGCAGTTAAAAGGAAAAAACAGCTTAGACCACACATTGCTCCTAGAAGCAGAAGCCAAAAGCACCAGCCTGAAGATGATGAA
Organism: Bothrops alternatus; assembly: GCA_034064705.1. Lineage (NCBI taxonomy): Eukaryota > Metazoa > Chordata > Lepidosauria > Squamata > Viperidae > Bothrops > Bothrops alternatus. Next base: position 3,362,002 of record JARGCV010000666.1, read on the forward strand.
TGAGATTTCATCGAAACGTTGCCAAGACACTTCAAATTCTACGCGGGAGAAAACCCGAAGAACCAAAGACCTACGTATATATATATATATATATATATATATATATATATATATATATATATATATATATATATATATATATATATATATATATATATATATATATATATATATATATATATATATATATATATATATATATATATATATATATATATATATATATATATATATATATATATATATATATATATATATATATATATATATATATATATATATATATATATACACATATACACACACACACACACACACACACACACACACACACATATATATATATATATATTTGTGTGTGTGTAAAAATATTTAAGAATATGGTAAACCACGCAGCTAGGAACATGACGGAGTCAATGGTAACACCAGCGTTAAACAATCTACCAATCTTAATATCAATCTGTAGTTGGCCTTTTGGTAATCTGAATAAAAGAAATGTCAGCCTCTTGAAACCTGTGACTATAGTAAGACACTGCAATATGGCATCCTTAATGATGTTACCTACTGCCTTATGACATTCACAGGAAACTTTAGGAACTAAATGCCCATAAATTTGGCAGCTGTCTACAAATGCCCAATTCAGAATTCTGACAAAAACAGTTTTGTTCCAGACTGATTCCTAGGAAAAAAATAATACAAATACTGGAGCAAGGGAAAGATAGATTTCAGAAAGAGAAATTGTATGTGATAGCGTCCAAGTTGCTGAATAGCAATAGCAATAGCAATAGCAATAGCACCTAGACTTATATACTGGTTCATAGTGCTTTACAGCCCTCTCTAAACAGATTACAGAGTCAGTCTATTGCCACCAACAATCCTGGTCTCATTTTACCCAACTCAGAAGGATGGAAAGCTGAGTCAACCTTGAGCTGGTCAGGATCGAATTACTGAACTGCTGGCAGCTGGCACTCAGCAGAAGTATCCTGCAGTACTGCACTCTCACCACTGTGCCACCACAGCTCTCTTAAGACCCTCCCATCATTGGTACACACTCTTAACAGACTGCTTCCAACATGTGAAGTGCTCACACTTAACATTCATTACCTTACTGCAGTTTTATGCATATATTAATACTAAGTCAGCCTCATTGTACTTAATGAGATTCACTTTATAATAGACACGTACATGAGCTTCCGATTAGGGAACAATTCCTACCAGACATAGTCACCTTGGTATCATTTAAAGTAAGTTACTTTGGCCTGCTGCCATTCAAGAATGGACTTGACATTTTCTAGGAGTTGGGAATTTTTTCAGGTTCCTTCCAGACAATTTTGGAAGAAAGTCAAAATTATAAGAGCTGAAATTGAAAATCTTGTATTACAGACCAGGAAGGCTGCAGCGGCTGAAATTGTTATAAAGATGGACATCAGTGCTAGTTCAATGGAAACAAACATACTGGAAAAAATTGCATGAGTCTCCCCCACCCTCCGGTTATATACAAGCTCCTGTGTATTCTAAAGGACAAAAGGACAAAAGGAAGGAACCAGAGAAGCTGGAAAGTCTGATTTGGAAATATCTAAATTTAACTTGATGTTCAGTGTCTAGAGTAGCTGCAGTAATAAAGAAGCAATAAAAGGAGCCGTAGCTAAACAATAGTAGTACCAAGGAGAATGTCTCATGGACTCAGGGTAAAAAATGCTTCTTCCAAAGACCAAGAAATGATATGGATTGTCATCTTAAATATAATTACATTATTATATGCTATTTCATGCATTCTCCTTGGCTTCACTGATTACCATCATAACTGGGAAAGATCAAAGAAGAATCTGCTGACTCCTTGCATTCCATGATGCTCTTATTATTATCCTAAAGCCTTCCTCTAATCTATGTGTGTGTGGGGGAGAAACCCATCAGAATTCTGTTGGTAACATTTCTCAGCAGTTATCATTTGAAATATCTGCCTCTTTGCCCTTCCTCAGATGATAAAATCGCGCTTTGGGAGAAAGAAGTCATTAACTCTTGTTGAAATAATCAAGTGATGAGTAACATCTAAAAAACTAAATGAGATTTTCATATCTCTATGTTTCTTGGTCTGCCAGTAAGTAAAAGAACACACACTTGCACCCACTTTTGTTGTCCCTTCGATGCTAAAATGACAAATCTGTGGCTGCAGCCCAGTTGCACCAGTTTAGATTACCACTCATCTGATATGAATAAGTCTTTCTTACATGCTCAGACTGGGCTAGCCCTAGCATTATCTTTACCCTTATAGAGTGGACAGGAAATTGAGGACAGCCACTAGCTCATGCTGTATTATCCTACCTTGCCTTATTTTATGTATAGGAAATGTAGGCAAACATAATCTGTAGTTTGGAACAATGTGCCAGATTACCAGATTGGCTATGAGATCTGTGTATATCAGGGGTAGGCAACCTTGGCTCTTTTATGACTCGTGGACTTCAACTGCCAGAATTTCTGAGCCAGCAGCTGGCTCAGGAATTCTGGCAGTTGAAGTCCACGAGTCATAAAAGAGCCAAGGTTGCCTACCCCTGGTGTATACCAATAACCACCATGGATTCCTCACAGTGGGTTATTTTAAGAACAATCTTGGATGACGTTAATAAGGTGGTCAGTTACTAAGTTACTAAGATACCGTCAGAACGGAGAACAGAGACATGACGTTGCCACAGGGACAAGAACAGGAAAAACATGTGTGGAGCAAAATATTTTTTGCTCCACTATTGTCCAGTGAGAGTCAATTTGCTATAGTGGTGAAGACTTAGGCTAGAAACCTGTAGTACATAAGCAGTAGTCCTGCCTTAGGCACAAAGCCAGCTGGATGGCCTTGGGCCAGTTCTTCTCTCTCAGCCCTAGAAAGGAGGCAATGGAAAACCACTTCTGAAAAAGTTGCGAAGAAAATTGTAGAGACAGTTGCCAAGGGTCAACGCTGAATTGAAGGTGCACAAATATATGCAGACAAAATCTTACAGTACTACGGTATTCTAAATAAATGATTATAGAATCATTACCTAAGAAATATGAACCACTTGGAGGAATGGATTGTGAAGATGGCTGAGTTTGCAGAAATGGCTAAATTGACTTGTTTGATTAAGGAGGGAACTGCTTTATACAAAGACTGGAAATGTTTCATAGACTTTTTGCTGACAATTAATAAAATGAACTACTGATTTCAGTACTTATTGATTAAAAGAGGTTTGCTTATGGGAAGAAGGCAACTATGATATGCAATATGGGAGGGTGGAAATGATCACCACTGTGTTCGTAACTGCTGCAAAAATCAGAAGTCACTTCTTTCAATATCTTTTTCTCTCTTTTTTGTTACTCTTCCCTTTTTCTTTTACTCTTTTTGTCTTTCTGTGGTTTTTAAAAATCTTTGTAAATTTACTTTTAATAGCAAAAATTTAAAAAAGAAGTATAAATCAGCCTGTAGCCCATGGTACACATTAGCTAATGCGATAGTCCCTTTTGTACTATTTTTGTCTGAGAAGCACAAATTCAGAACAAATGCCTATGTCAAGTTTTTCTTTTTTTTTTCCATGTGCCTGATTAGGGAAGTCCCTGGCCTTCTAATTGGTAATGCTACCTTGTTCCCTGTGCTCTAATAGTGACACCTGGCTAATTACTGACCCTTTCAAACGTTGAGGGTGGCGACCTTGTCTGACTCTCCAAGTATCATTCGTTGTTTAATTACAGTCCTCAGTGACTTTGGCCCTGGCCTGTTTTGTGAGCCAGCAAGGTCCTATGGAGGAGGAAGATCTGGAGTCTCTGAAAACCTATCTGCTTTTAGAAAAACAAAATTGCTACAGAGCCATTAGGCTGGTTTTATAACTCCTGCATGCTATTTTCAATGTCCAAGAAGCTATATTTAACATTTCTACAAGGCAGTGGGCAGGATGATGAGACCATGCTTTCGTTTTCCAACTACCTTCCCTTCCTTAAAAAAAAAAAAAAAAAAAGTTAAGCCCATTCTTCCTAAAGAGAAATCTTGATTTGGAAAAGAGAAAATTTTCCACGATTTTTCATATGCTGGCCACCACTTCTTTATTTCCACAGTATATTCTATTTGGGGAGAAATTCCAGGAGAAAACAGAACAACCAACATATTATACCTGTTTTCACTGGTAATTAATACACAGCTTTATTTCTGGAAAAGGGATGAGGAGATTAAATTGAGAAATAGTACCCCTGATGCTGTATTTTCCATCCCTGTAGTCCTTTTAAGTAGTGCCTTGTTGTTGTTGTTTTTAATGAACTACCTGGGACGAAGCCGAACTTCAGAGGGATAAAAAGATATCTCATTAGAGCACGCCTTTTTACTTATTGTCAGCATTTAATTAGTTTGACTGTGTTCATGTTTATACAGAAAATGGTATGGCCCCAATATAATTAGAGGTCAGCAACAAATGCTATTTAATTATGTTATGGGTAAAAGGAAAGGGGGAAAAACAGATGGAACAAAACAGCCCCAAACCACAAATTGTTAAACTTAAAACTACTGAAAGATAAATCCACTTGCGTATTGAGAGTTTTCTCCTGAAAGAGAAAAGCTATTCACTTCATACAAATGCACAGAAACTTAGTTCTAATTTTTTTAGATGGGCCAACTGCAGGAAAAGAGACTCTTCAGTGAAAGAGTGGACCACCTGCTATTAACTCTCAACATTTTTCTTGTGGCTCCATGATCACCTGATGAAGTCTAGTTACAAATTTTCCAACATTACTAAACCAACTTTACATCATAGCTTCAGAGCATAACAGAATTAAAGTATAGAGGAGTTCCGGTTCCGGTCACGCGGATCGGAGCCATTCTAGGAAAGCTCCGAGACGCGGTTTTTTTTAAACATAAAAATTACCGATCAGCCGGGAGAGTGAGACACCGGAGAAGAGGAGACGATCGAAGAGGACCCTCGGCTCGATCCAGTGAGGTGAGAATCGCCAAAGGGTCTGAGAGGGACGCGGAAGAGGCGGAGAAAGCTGATGGTGGCCGGCCGGCCGGCTGGCCCGAAGGCGCTGCGCTACAGAAGGGAGCGGGCGCGAACGGAACAACGACAGAAGACGCCGCTACAAGCAGCGAGGGCCACCAGGAGGGCCTGCCAGCCTGAAGAGGATCACCCGAAGGGCAGAGCACGGAGAAGGGCGCCGAGAGACCAACGGAGGAAGACTGGCGCGGAGAAAAGAAGTGGAGGCAAGCAGAATCGTGGAAGAGCCGACACGAGCAGAGACAAGCGGCGCAAGCAAAGGAGGAGAAGATTACCTGCGTGAGGCCGGGAACGGACGCAGGAAGATTCTTCACCGACCCACAGACGGCCAAAATTGCACCACACAGTAGAGGCGAGGAGAGAAGATCAAAGAAGAAAGCAGCGGGAGAACCCACGCAGCTGCAGCCGAGGACAGCCCAGGAGAGCCAGCTGGAGCGGGAAGAAGATGGCGGAAGGCACCGGTAAGACAAGCGGGGGCTGATTAAAGCACCGAGGGACAGTAGACGCAGGGGGACCCCAACAGTAGGGGGAGGACCCTCACAAGACCCCCAGAAGACCCCCCCAGACCTCAAAAAGTCTAGTAGTACTGCACCTGGAGAAAAGGGCCATCTGCGCAGGCCTCGAACCACAGATCCTTTCACCTTGCATCATCCCTGCCAGCACAGCGAAGCTTACTTGAAAGCAAATAGCACCCCCTAGTGGACAAAAAAAAATTTTTTTCTCTGTCAAAATATAAACTGTGGGTAACCCACCAGGGAGAAAGGTGGGCATAGGAGGAAGACAAAAAGGCATCCTGGGCTGCTGTGGAGGGAAGGCAGAAGGGGCCTGGAATACCAGACAGGCAGAGGCACTGAATAGACTCCCTGAACACGGACAGACCTTCCTGCCCACAGGCCCTTAGACCTGCAATGCCTGAACCCTGAAGCCTCCCCTCCCACTGAAAGGTCAGGCTACTGGACCAGCACCAGATCACAGTCTAGTGCCTAACCTGGTCCAAGTTAGAAACCAAACCAGTGCCAGAACAACAGGAAGACAAGCTCAAGATGGCCACCAAACAGACCACACTGACACAAACGAAGGGAGTTGTATCCTCCCCAGCTCAGCGTACCAAACCATCAGGACTTACCTTACCCGCCCCCACACCCTCCCATCCAAATACAGGCCCCCAGACCCATCTACCCCCACAGGCCAGCTCAACAACACACATGTTACAAAAATTACAAGAGGTAATAGAAATGCTGGTTGAAAGGATGGATGGAATGGATAAAAAGTTAGTGGAAATGGACACAAAGATGGAGAGGAGGTGTGTAGAGGCAGAACAAGAGACGGAGAAAAGATACAACGATTTAAAACAAATGCTGAAAGAACAAGGTAAAGAGCTAGAGAGAAAATGGAAGGAGCAACGCAGGGCGATGGCCACAGACCTGGAACAAATGAAAGAGGCGCTGCAAGCACACTACAAAGAAATAGGGGAGGAAATGGAGAAAAACTTCCAGGAGATCAGAGAGAAGGTGGACAAGCGGATGGAAAAAGTGGAGAATCAAGTAGAGGGACAGATAGCAGAGATAGCAGAGATGAAAGGAATAGCCCAAGATCAATCTTCCATGATAAAGTACTGGCAACTGGCATCCGCAATCAGGTTTAGAGGTCTGAAAGAGACATCAAACGAGACCCAAGGGGGCCTGCTCAGAACCTTCATAGAGGCCCTGGCAACATTTCTGGGAAAGCCAATCTCAGACGTCGCATGGCAATTCGACAGAATTTACAGAGTGGGCACACGGACGACAACAAACAGGCGCCAACCAAGGGACGTGGTCATCCACATCACGACGCAGGGATTCCGGAACCTCATCTCAGACACATTGTACAACAAGAGTTTATACATAGAGGGGCAAGAAGTGAAAGTACTGAAAGAGATCCCCCAGACGATGCTGTGAGACAGGAAGGAATACAGGTTCCTGGTCGACGAACTGAGATCACGCGCTCTGCGATACAGATGGGAAGCCCCTACGGGGATGACACTTTTCTATAAAAATAAAAGATACTGCCTGGACTCGGTTCAAAAAGCCAGAGAATTCCTTGAAAAGGAACTGACGTCGGATGGACTTCAATACACCACGAGAGAAGACGCAGGAGAGCCACAAGAACGACAGACCGATGCAGGAGCAAGAGAAAGGGAAGGACCAACCCGAGACACGACGACACAGAGAACAGGAAGCAACAACAACAAGGGAACAGGACAGACTGCAGAGGGCAGGATAACAAGATCCACCGCCAAACGCACGGAACAACACGATATGACCACACTAAGCAACTTGAGCACCAACTTGGATACCATGGGAACGAGACCAAAGAAGAACATAAGAGATAGAACAGAAGCGGTCTCGGAAGAGTATCCTGAAACCGACAATGACAACTAAATACTTGACATGGAACGTTAACGGACTAAATTCCCCACAGAAAAGGAGAAAGATATTTCATTATCTGCTTCAAGGAAGAAACGACATAACTTGCCTACAAGAAACACACATCAGAGCAGCGGACCAGAAATACCTAATCAACAATAGACTAGGTACATATTTTGTCGCAGCGGCGCCACGAAAGAAGAACGGGATTGTTATATACGTGAAGAAACATGTAATAGCCAAGCTAATAGAGTCAGACTCCCAGGGTAGATACCTAGTAATCGAAGTGACACAGGATGACAAGAAAATTCTAGTGATGGGCATATATGCACCAAATCAACAACAAGGAAAATTCTACCAAAAGATACACAAGAAGTTAACACAACTCAACTACAAATCATGTATTATTCTGGGAGATTGGAACGGGGTCATAGAGATTGCCCTAGACAAGAAGAAAACAAAACCTAACCCACAGAAGCACTCCAAGTTGCCTAAATCTTTCTTCGACATGAAGGAAGACTTTGTACTGACAGACATCTGGAGGGAACGGCACGGCAAAGAGCAAGAATTCACCTTTTTCTCCGACAGACATCAGTCATTCTCCAGAATTGACTTTATATTAACGTCAAGCGACCTGTTAGTTGGTCTAAACGCGGTGGAAATCCTGCCCAAAGTACTAACAGATCACAATCCGGTGAAGATGGAACTAAGACACGGCGGGAGACAGAAGATATCCTGGAGAATTAATGAAAACCTGTTTAGACATGGAGAAAAGGTGGCGGAATGCAAAAATGCCATGAAGGAATTCTTCAGCATAAATATGAACAACGAAACACCGATAGAAATGATCTGGGATGCCAGCAAGGCGTACATGCGGGGGATTCTTATGGACATGAATAAAAGGCACCGTCGCCAACAAGAACGAAAAAGAAAAGAGCTAGAAGAGGAGATAAGCAAGAAAGAGAGGCTACTAATAAAAAGACCAGAAGACAAAATCACCAAAGAAGGAATTAAGATATTAAGAAAGCAGTTTGACATGTTGATGGCAGACCAAGTTGCGAGGAACATACAATATGCAAAACACAAGACATTCTGCAAGGCCAACAAACCGGGTCGATGGCTGGCCTACATCCTAAGAAAGAAACAGAAATCCCGCATAATTGAAAAGATAGAATATAAAGGCAAGGAGGAATTCCGACAAGTAACCATCAAGAAAGCCTTCACAGAATTCTATTCGAAGCTATACGCTGAGGAGAAGACACAGGACAAAGAGACAGAAACTTTTTTACAAAACGAAAAGATACAGGCAATCACCGATACACAGAGAGAGGCCCTGAATGCCGCAATCACAAAGGAGGAAATACACTCAGCGATCAAACAGCTGAAACCAGGAAAATCGCCAGGGACGGATGGGATAACAGTGACTTATTACAAGTGTCTCCAGGAAGAGATGTTAGAACCCCTTAGACAGCTATTTGTCAATATACAAGAAGGAGGCCAAGTTCCACCATCCTGGAAAACAGCCTATATCTCATTAATCCCCAAGGAGGGGAAAGATAATACACAACCCGCAAACTACAGACCCATCTCACTACTTAACACGGACTACAAAATATTCACAAAAATTCTGGCCGATAGACTAATGACTGTACTACAAAAAACAATACACCCGGACCAAAGGGGATTTATACAAGGATACCAGATGAAAACCAATGTGAGACAGCTGTTAAACATAATAGAGTACTTGGACAGGCACAAACAGGTACCAGCCGCCCTTATGTTTGTGGACGCAGAAAAAGCCTTCGACAGACTGAATTGGCCATTCCTGACGAACCTGATCCAGAAGATGAAAATGGGAGCACAGTTTCTCAACTCCATAAGGGCAATTTACCAGAAACAAACAGGCCAGATCATTGTGAACGGAGACCTAACAGACCCATTCAGCATAGAGAGAGGCACGAGACAGGGGTGCCCGCTGTCACCCCTGCTATTTGTCCTAACACTGGAAATTTTACTGAACAGGATAAGAGCGGCAGAGGACGTACAGGGCATACAGATCAAACAGCAAGACTACAAACTATGTGCCTTTGCGGACGACCTGCTGGTGACAATGTCGCAACCAGCACAGTCAGCAAGGAAATTGATGGAGATAATGGAAGACTATGGTAGGGTGTCAGGCTTCAAAGTAAATATATCAAAAACAAAGGTGCTAGTCAAAAACCTAGACAACAAAGCAAAACAGAACCTGGAAAGAATAACGGGTTGTGAAATAGTCAAGAAAGTCAAATACTTAGGAGTGGAAATAGAATCAACAAATGCGAAATTATACAAGAACAACTACGAGGTCCTGTGGAATAAGATACAAACAGACCTGGAAAGGTGGAAATCACTACGTCTGTCCCTGCTGGGCAGGATAGCGGCAGTAAAGATGAACGTCTTACCCAGATTTTTATTTCTCTTTCAAATGCTACCCATACTCAAGAAGGATGCGGACTTAGACAACTGGCAGAAGGGCATCAACAGATTTATTTGGGACGGCAAGAGACCGAGGGTGAAACTAAAAATCATCCAAGATGCAAGGGAGAGAGGGAGACTCAAAATGCCTAATCTAAAGCTATACTACTATGCAGCGACGTTGGTGGCGGTGAGTGACTGGATCAACATGACAAATGATACAATTCTGAATGTTGAGGGGCATGGTCTACTATTCGGCTGGCATGCATACTTAGTATACGACAAAAAGGCAGACAGGAACTTCAAGGAGAACCCACTACGAATCCCATTGTTATGGATCTGGAAGAAATATAAGCACCTCCTACACGACAAGGTTCCCATCTGGACGATTCCCGGACATGCAACAGGGGATATGAACACATCCCAAGGGCAAGAGGTGGTGCCCTACAGTGAACTTGTACTGGGAGAAGAAAATAGGTTCCTCTTGCTACCCCAAGCAACGCTAGCAAACAAAGGAATAGGAGGTACCTGGCTATCATATATACAACTGCAATCAAGGTGGCATAAAGATAAGAAAAAGGGATTCTCCCAGACCGACAAGAATCTAATTAAACAGATTAGAGAACAGGGGATCAGGCACATCAAACGAGTATACAGCATTTTGATAGAAATGGACTCTGAAACCGAGCTAGTCAAGAACTGTATGATAAAGTGGGCACAAGACTTCGGACACCCTATTGCCATGGACACGTGGGAGAAAATCTGGGTGAGGAATGTAGAATTCACGAAATCGCAACACTTAAGGGAAAACTTCTACAAGATGTTCTATAGATGGCACCTAGACCCAAAAAAAATATCACTCATCTACCCGGACTCCCAGCCCAAATGCTGGAGGTGCAGGGACGGGGAGGCTACTTACTTTCACATATGGTGGACATGCAGAAAAACCAAAGCATTCTGGAGGAAGATATGGTGGACACTCCAAACCATTTTCAAAAAGCGTATAGAATTTCTACCTCAGGCTTTTCTGTTAGGGATCACAAAGGATTTCACTACCTCAGAGACAAATTTATTTTTGAACTTAATTACAGCAGCAAGATTGTTGGTGGGACAATACTGGAAGAATCCGGAAATACCGCCTATTGAAGAATGGACTGTGAAAGTAACAAATTTGGCAGAAATGCCGAAAATATCAGCATACTTGAAAAATCGCTCCAATGAACAATTTGTGATGGACTGGAAACAGTGGATAGACTATATCCAAGAGAGACACCAATCAAACAGAATGCAGCTGGCGTTTAGCTGAGGCTCGATGGGAGGAGGGAAGAAGGGTTAACAAATCAAATGTTTACAAAAATTAACACCCAATGTTGAATGTATATGTTCTATAACTAATGCCTCTTAACATAACCTTAAGACTAATGTTGTCTGCTTTAATATTGTTAAAGCGGACTGAATCTCTACCTCAGGATAGGAAACTTTTACCTCAGGATCTCTGGTTAGGGGCTATAAAAGATTGCACTAGTAATGGGATGAAGTCAATTCAGAAGCGTAAACGAACAATAGGCGATAGACTAGATACAGTAGATAGACCATATATAAGAGAAACACCAATCAAACAAAATGTATTCGGAGTATACTTGAAGATGGAAGGGGGGAGGGAAGAACGTTTACTAAAACAGATGTTTACAAAGATTAATACCTAATGTTGTATGCTATGCTCTAGGATGATTGCTTAGCAATAGGATCTTATGTTTAATGTTGATCACATTAATATTGAACCAGATAAGTGAAACACCAATCAAACAAAGTGTAACAGGAGTATAGTTGAGGCTAGATGCGAGGAGTGGGAAAAAGGCTTACTAACGCAGACATTTTCAAAGACTAATGCATAGCATTGTATATCAGGTGCCATGATGATTACTGCATAATATGTTTTTATGTTCAATGTTGATTGTTTTAATAAAAAAATTTTTTATATATATATAAAAAAAAGAATTAAAATATAGTCTATCCACAATAGCGATAAATGTTAAAAATAGCTTGGAACCACTGCCCTATCTCTTAATCTCTTATCTAGAATAAGACCAGAAAATCTGTGTCACCCACTTGTAGAAGGAATCCAACTTGGAGCAAAAGAAGTCTGGAATATTTACTAACTTTTCTTCTGAATCTGCCACTCCTTGCTTCTTCCTGGGCTGGGCGTATTGGACTGGTCCAAGGTTACCCAGCTGGCTTCAAGTCAAATGAGATTTTTTTTTGGAGGGGGGGTTAACTAAAGTACTACTTGTTACTACCTACTAAGTTGCTATCTTTGCTTATTTTGCTAGAGAATGAAAGGGTTGCTTGATTTTTGAAACCCAGTATATTTCTCACGACATGCACTAAAAGCATTAAAGCTGGTAATCACAACTCGAGAGGTGAAAAAAAATTGATATAGGATTCAGTGAAACATGCAATCATACAATTGTTGAAAACCAACCTTTGTATCAATCTGTCAGAGAGGCAGACAATAACAATTGCAATAGCCATTGACCAACTGAAAAGGCTGAAAAGACAAACAACTGTTTGCAACAGTTCAATTTAACTTTTCAGAGGAACTCTGACACCTTAGAAAGAACACTTCATGCAGAGACAATGGCAACTCCCAGAATTCCTCAGCCAGCATGCCTAGCTGAGGAATTCTGGGAGTTGGTCCACAAGTCATAAAAGGGCCAAGTTTGAAGACCCCTGACCTAGAAAAATATGTATGGAAACAATTAATCCAAATCATTCACTGTCTAACTCCAGAACCCCTAAGAGGCAGAGATGTTCAGACAAATAGGTATACATTGCATGGTTATTTGAATCTTGGCAACTTTAAGACTTTGGAACTTCAACTCCCAGAATTCCTCAGCCAGGCATGCTGGCTGAGGAATTCTGGGAGTTGAACTCCACAAGTCTCAAAGTTGAAATCCACAAGTCTTAAAGTTTCCAAGTTTTGACCACTTTAACCTAAAGCAGGGGTGTCAAACTCCTGGCCCATGGGCCAGATGTGTCATGCCGAATCCGCACCCACCCCATTTTTTTCCAATGGAAAAAAAGTCATGATACATCACATAACGTTGCGAGTTTGTCACCCCTGACTTAAGTCATCCATTTTTGCACCAACTCCTATGGATGTCCTGAACACTGTACCACTGATACCCAATAAGCATTACTGTCATGGTTGTAGAGACTAAGTACATTGCTGCAGAAGATATAATCCTGGAGATAAAACCCAAATAAAACACAACAACAACTGGGCCATTTCCCCCCTGTTGTGTAACACAGGCATGTAGTTAACCCCAAGGCTTTGGTAGCGAACCACCAAACATCAAACATAACTGAAATTCAAAAGCTGGCTTTAGCCTGTACCTGTCCTTTCAGACTCCAAGGAGTGTACACTCCTTGCACAACAAATTATACAAGATACCAGGCTAATTTCCACAAGGTAAACACAAAGGGATCATACACACCACAAAAGGAGCTAAACAAAAGGAAGGCTAGGAGACATGAAACATGATACAGAAAATAAGCAAGGCCTTCTTTTCCCTACCTTGTAGTCAGCAGTAGTTCTGAAGGGAAGTCCCAAAAAGAATTGGTACCACAAAGTCACACACAATTGCCTCTTGACAATCCAGGCTATACAATATATGGGCAGTGGTTTTCCACCTGTGGTCTGCAGACCCCCTAGGGGGCTGCAATGTCATCGCAGGGAGAGCTGCAAATAGTATTTGATGCGGCCCAGTGCTTTAAATCTTGAGTGAAATCTTGGTGGACTGTGGCCACAAAAGGTATTTAAAAGGGGGTTCCTGGTGAAGAAAAAATTGAGAACCCACTGCAATATGGCATTATTTAAAATTTTGAAGAGTGCTGAATCGTGCTTTGCTTTAACTCTCCTCAGGCCTCAGCTTTCATACAATTAAATTCCACCTGTGGAATGGAGCATTTGTGGCCTTAAATGATGGATGGCTGCAGCTGTGGCAGGTTTGGTCACATGATAAAGCTGCAAGCTTAAATTAACTTCTTCTCAGTAGGGTTTTTGTGGCTTCAGATCTCAGCAATATGAGCCACTGCTCTTTTAAATTACCCTGGTTACAATTGTTTCAGAGACAAATGAACCTATGTAGATAAATTCAATCCCTCACAGACCCTTAGAGAAAATAACAGAAAAAATTACCAAAAGGTAGGGAGTACTTTTGTCTTAAATCAGAGTATTAGACTGTTTAACTTAGTATTAAATAACTGTATGCTGAGGGGAAAGGGAGAGGTTTCCAAGCTGAGCCATGCTAGGTCAGGAATTCTGGGAGTTGAAGTCCACGAGTCATAAAAGAGCCCAGGTTGCCTACCCCTGCGCTAGAACAAACTGGCTCTCATTATCCCCTGCAATTCCATTTTTCTATTTATTTCCCCTCAGAGAAGTAGAAAATTATCTTCCAAAATGTTTTTATTTGATGTCTCTAAGTTTCCTAAGATACTGGAGGTAGTAAAGCTGTCACTGCTGATGTTGGTACTGTTTCATTTCACATCTTTGCATCCCACTGAAACATCCTTTACTAATCACAATCTGGCCAGAGCTAGATGATGATGATGATGATGATGATGATGATGATGATGATGATGATGATGATGATGATGATGATGATGATGATGACGACGACAACAATAATAATTTCACAATACTTCCATAGTAAATTGCAAAAGGCGGCCTTACTAGGAACTGCTTCCATCCTGCGACAATATCTGTAATACCATCAAACATCCACATCTGCCTATCCCAGGTCCTTGGGAAGGACTCGATAGGTAGAAAAAAATGCCAAATCCAGTCTGAACATCTGGCTGACTGTGCAATGATCAATAATAAAGTTGAAAGGGACCTTGGAGGTCATCTAGTCCAATCCCCTGCTCAGGCAGGAAACCCTATACCATTTCAGACAAATGGCTCTCGAGTCTCTTCTTAAAAACGTCCAGTGTTGGAGCATTCACAGCTTCTGTAGGCAGGTTGTTCCACTGATTAATTGTTTTAACTGTCAGGAAGTTTCTCCTTAATTCTAGGTTGCTTCTCTCTTTGGTTAGTTTCTATCCGTTGCTTCTTGTCCTGCCTTCAGGTGCCTTGGAGAATAGCTTGACTCCCTCTTCTTTGGGGCAGCCCCTAAGATATTGGAAGAATTCTTTTTTTCATGTTTTCTCTTGGGATTGAATGAGAGTGTGAGAAGCCAGGAAGGCTACAGATCTGGGAAGAGATCAGGATAGGATGAAAGAGAATACTCAGAGAATCCTTGAGCCATTACATCATCAAACTGAATTAGAAAAAGTAATAAAACTTCAAGAAGAATTTGTCTGTCACGCCCTAAAGTAGATATTGCTTCAGGAATCTTAGGATTATGCTCATCTAGAAAGTGATAGAGATCCAGTTTGGTTTTTTTTTTTAATATACATTAGATTTTGGTTTTACTGCCAGCAGAAACCGACCAGTTTGGTCTAGTGGTGAAGATCTAGGCTCTGTATTCTAGTCAGTGCTTTTTTTGTAAAAAAAAAAAAAAAAAGGTGCCAGAACTCACACACGTCATACTACCCGCCTTGCCTACCCTACAGGGTTCCATCCAAAAAAGATACCGGAACTCCGTTTTGGGCGTTCTATGACAAAAAAAAAAAAAAAAGCCCTGGTTCTATTCCCACCTTAGACATGAAAACTAGCTGAGTGACTGAGCCAATCATAAGGAGACTGCAAGTTTTAATCTTGCCTTAGGTATGAAAGCCAGCTGGCTGACTTTGCCCCAGTCATTCTCTCTCAGTTCAACTTATCTCACAAGGTTGTCGGGAAAACAGGAGGAGGGGAGTATTAGATATGTTCATTACCTGGAATTATTTATAAAAGAATAATAAAGGTGAGATAAAAAAATAAATAAGAAAATGATAAATAAAATACAGTAATCCAGTTTCTTTCCTTTCCTTCATTATATACTCATATCAATAGTTTCAAGATGATATAATCATAGTAATATCAGCAGTTTCACAGTCAAACTCTAGTACTAGCACAGCCTGGTATTCTAGAAAAAACATTAGTATTAATTAACATGACTATGATGTGCGTTCCTCTTATTTTTGCAGGGTAAAAAGAAACATCGGTTATGGCAAATAGCAGTCCTTGGCTGATTTCTAAAGCACCAAACAAGGTAAGATCTGATTATATTTGGTGGGAGAAAATAAGGTTGTAAACTGAACTGAAAGCTTTAAAAAAAAATAATGGAAAAATGCAATTCCAACTGGTGCCACGAAAACTACACAGGCATGTGCATAGAATCTCTGGATGTGTTCTCAATTTCTGGGAGATTTTACTTTTTATAGATGACATGTTAGACCTTTACAACTCTAGTTTTGTACTGAGTTTTCAAAAGAAATAGAGGTAGTCCTCTACGTACGACCACAAATTCAGCCCAAAATGTATACTGCCAAGCAAGACAATTGCTAAGTGAGTTTTGCCCCCATTTTACAAGCTTTCTTTCCACAGTTGTTAAATGAATCGGTGCAGTTGTTAAGATAGTAACATGGTTCTTAAGTGGATCTGCCTTTCCCATTGACTTTGCTTCTCAGAAAGTTGTAAAAATTGATCACATGACCATGGGACACTGCAACCATCCTAAATGTGAACCAATTGACAAGGGTCTGAATGTTGATCACATGACCATGGGATGCTACAAGTGTGAAGATGGTCATAAGTCACTTTTTTCAGTACAACTGTAATTTGGAATGGTCACTAAATGAATGATTGTAAGTCAAGGAGTATCTGCAGAGACAGAAATATATGGAGGGTCTACAGAGTGTTAAAAACATCAAGATAGGAGCCAAAACTCTCCAATTTTACAAGCCACACCCCTCTTTTTTGCCTGTAAAACAGGATAGGGCCTCCATCACAGTGTTCTGGCCATCATCTTGACCAGGGGTCTTCAAACTCGTCCCTTTTATGACTCATGGACTTCAACTCCCAGAATTCCTCAGCCAGGCATGCTGGCTGAGAAATTCTGGGAGTTGAAGTCCATGAGTCATAAAAGGGCCCTGATATTGACCTTTTCTTGATATCCCCTTCTCTGCAAATATCCTAAAGACGTATAAAGGCATATATGCACAGAAGATAAATCAAGGGGAAATAATGTCTTCAGACAGTTCATTCTTTTTCTTGTTAAGAAAAATAATACCAATAAAATATTTGCATCCTGGATTTCCAAGTACAAAATATATTATGTATTTTCTGCTAATTCTTCCTTCTAATCACATCCTGAATATATAAATTTCAGCGCTGTTTATTTCCGTAAGGGAAAATAGTATCTTTGTGCGTGCATGCCTTTTTCAAAGATATTTAAGCTATGTTATTTGCCTTTTACATAATCATTTCCTGCATGTAATTAAAAAAAATTAACATCACTGTGTTATTCAAAGAATTATAATCACTAGAAAGGTCATCTGGATGATTGAAACTAGATTTTGATACTGATTTACCTAAGAGTAAATCTCATTAAAGTTAATAGGGCTCATAAGTGAGTAGATGAGTATAAAATATTTTTTTTTATTATTTAATTCTTTTATTGAAACTCTGGAATTGTAGCAGAGTATCTATCTATCCATCCATCTATAGACCAGAATGTTGCTTTACTGACATGGATAATAAAACAGACCAGATTTATCCTAAGTCATTTATCCTTAACAATAGATATTCAGGTCCAGTAAAATATATTTTTATGTTCCCAATTTTTAAAGATTTTGTTCTCCTCCCTCCAACATTTTTTTTAAGATTATAGATGCAATGGTAAAGACTAATACAACTAGCATTTAGGCTTATTTAGGTTTTTAAAATTAAATAAAGGTAAAAAGAACATCCATAAAGTGCAAAGAAAGGAAAGGAAAAAAATGTAAAGGATAGGGAAAAAAAGAAAGAAAATAATAAAGAAGAAAATAAATATGAAAACAAGTGATTTCCAATCTCCATACAAGTATAAACAATCTTACCGGTAGTAGTTTTCATCTTCTCTTAATCTGCAATCAATGATCTGTTCATCCCAGGTCCCATCTCTTAAACAAATTCATAAAGTATCACCATTTAAGTCCTGCAGTCAGCAAAGGTCTGCTGACTTTTGCCAGAAATATCAATGTACATATTTCAATCTTGATCAAATAAACCAGCTTTACATTTCCATCTTCATATATATCTAAGATTTTAAACATTTTAGATTTAAATATATATTATTAAATTTTCAACACCAAAACACCTAATGTAAACAAAATAGTTGAAATTTTCTTTTTCAATACTCAGCTTGTTAATCTTTCATTATGAAGATCAATTTGCATTTTCACAGAGAAATTATATTCTGCCCTCAATATTACCTTTTTTTCCTGCTCTTTCCTTTCTTTATAATTAAGCAATAATTTTACTTGAGTAGAGAAAGCACACAGAAGACCACACTTGACATTTTTAAAATAAGAATATCAGCTATGATCATTAATATTCTATTTCATGGCCAGCACTAAGAAACATCAGATTTTTACTTTAAAACATAATTAGATGTGGGTGTTTTTCTTCTCCCTCTCTTTTACACACACTGAACAAAGTTGCTAATCGTGACTTATTTGCTTCCTTTAAAATTCCACATAAGCTTCTTTTAAGTGAAAACATATACATTTGCCATCAAATTCCATTTATTGTTACTGATGCTAGTTTATGAGTATATATATGAGCATCTATATATTCAAAATTCCATTGAAGTTTTGCAAGGTAATTAGAAAATCCAACAAAATTGTGTATTTTGAAATGTTGTAGCCAGTCTATGATCCATGATGAATAAATGTATATTAGCATGATTTAGAATGGACACAAAAAGAAAAACAGCTAAAGTGGGAAAGACCTAAATAGATAGACATATATTATCCTTTCTCCACTCATGAAAATGAAGTTCTTAGGAAGCTTGATTGATGTGCTGGCTATGGTCATGCAACACACTTAACTAGGTCAGATAAAGACCAAGTGGAAGCATACATGTCACACAAGCTAAACTTTGTTAGCATTAGCCTTGATGAAGTTCTTTATGGTTTAGCATGTTGTAGTACAAATTTGATTAAGTTAATTCTTGGTTGTCTAGTTTAATGAAAAGAAGGACTAGGGGTGACATCATAGCAGTGTTCCAATATCTAAGGGGCTGCCACAAAGAACATGGGCTAAACTTATTCTCTAAAGCATCTGAAGACAGGACAAGAAGCAATGGATGGAAACTAATCAAGGAGAGAAGCAACCTAGAACTAAGGAAGAATTTCCTGAGAGCTAGAATAATTAACCAGTGGAACAGCTTGCCCTAGAAATTGTGGGTGCTCCATCACTGGAGGTTTTTAAGAGGAGATTGGGCAGTCATTTTTCTGGAATAGTATCAAGCAGTTGGACTATAAGACTTCCAAAGCCCCTTCCAACTCTTGTTATTCTGTTTTGTTCTGGTTCAATGTACTCTACAAATCCAGAAATGGGTTAATCTAGCAATTATGTTCTAATTATGTATGAGCCTAGCTGGTCAAAGTTGAGTGTTTTATGGTGAAGACCGTTCTAATATTTTATTTGTGCCATATATGTTTCATTGGGAAAGAAAAGATTACAGCTGCAAAGGTAGAAAGTCTTCACATTTCAAAACTATTTGGACTTGTTATAATGAGCTCAGAAATTCCAAACTGAGGACATTTATACCCTAAACTCTGCAACTGCAAACTTCAGTAGCATCAGTAATTATGATGTGTATTCATCCTTGGTAGTTTTGAGCTTAGAACCACACTGCCTCATTGGAAATTGGCTGAGAGATGGAAACTCCATTTGATTTTCTTCAATTACCTTCTCTTAATTTAGACTCCTAATGTGATTCCATATAAATGTTGGTCTTCTCCCCTCATCCTCATCCTTCCGATCACACATTGCAAAATATTTCATCAATACCTTTAACTTTTAAACGACATCACGATGCAAATGGTGTTGCTGTTTGCAGGCTTTCACAGATTTTTGTACACAACATGGCTCATAAAGTCTAATGAGAATAAGTTCATTAAATTAATCCCAATAATTAACAAACTTGCTGCCTGCTTCTCAGATGTCTAATTCTGTGACACAATCTTGGCATCTAGCTTCCAGTCTGGAAGCAGGAAACTCATCCAAAAAGCCTCTTTAAGAGAAGAGGAAATTTATCTTCATTAGAATTCCATCATTTAATTTACAACCCATTGCTGATACCTATTAGCAAAGCAACTCTTCTGCAGGATTTAAAAAAAAAATGACCGAAGATAGGAGAGTTCATAGAAGCAATTTTTCATCCACACACAGCTGTCTCTAACGTAGAAGTGATACACTGTGGATGGTTTATTCTTGATTTAAACTCTTTTACACTTTTCATATTTATTTTAAGACTATGTTTCTCTCAAGTTTCTTCATGTTTCCTTAAAATAATATCTGCATGATATTTTACAAGGATCATTTTTCTATTGAGATTACTTCAAAAAGATCAACGCTCTGAATAGCCGTAAGTCTCACCCATTGCCCACAGAAGGAGGGAGCAATGAGTGTTTTCTGCTCCTTCATTATTTTCATTAATTAATACTTAGTATTGTATACCAGGTGTCATGATGATTGCTGCATAATATGTTTTTATGTTCAATGTTAATGGTTTTAATAAAAGAATTTTTATAATTAAAAAAAAAAAAGTATTGCTTCCCACTGCATGTCTTCCAGCCTGCCTCCAATCGTATTTGTCAACTGACATTCTTCCATTCACAGCTTTCCAAGGTCACTGATTTAAGAACTCAAGAAGAGGTTAGGCAGAAGAGAAAATTGAGGCAATTCCTACCAACTCTGTAGTTCCTTCCCATGTAACCTGGGTCCTTTTTTCTTCAGTACCTGAACCACAAATCCATGAACCCTGACTCATCCTTTCATCCAACTTTGCTTCTGGTTAGAAAGCCCCAACCCTGCAGGCACTATCACTATATTACTATATTATCAGAATAATAGAAAACAGAGTTGGAAGGGACCTTGGTGGTCTTCTAGTCCAACCCCTGCCCAAACATGAGACCCTATAGCATTTCAGACAAGAGGCTGTCCAATCTCTTCTTAGAAGCCTCCAATGACGGAACACCCACAACATCTGAAGGCAAGCCATTCCACTAGTTAACTGTTGTCACTGTTAGGAAATTCCTCCTTAGTTCTAGGTTGGTTCTCCCCTTGATTAGTTTCCTTCCATTGTTTTTTTTTGTTGTTGTTGTTGTTTTGTCTTGCCTTCTGATACAGACCAACTGTTTTTGAATGCTGATCTTCAGCCAGTTCAATAAAATACTTCTATATTTCAGGAGGTCTTTCAGCCAAAAACAAATGAAATGAACAACAATGACAATCTGGGCTGAAACCTAAAATTCTGCAGATGTTTAAATTTTATTTTCAGGAAAAAGGAACTTTGGTTAATGGAATTCTGAAGTGAATGGTTACAGGAAATAAAAATAACATTTTGAAGCAGAGGCTTCCAGGTTGTTCCAGATGCAATTTGTCAATTCAACAAGTCCCAAGCATAAGGAACAGCTATTTTGGGGGAGGGAGGGGGGATAGATTAGAATGTCTGAAATAAGTTAGTGTTTGAACTGGTTTGAACCTATCTGAAAATTTGGGGTGACACTCATACTAAATATCTAAAATCACACAATTCCTCCAACATTTTGCTAAAGAAAACTACAAAAGTGTCAAATTCTGACAACCTTTCATACATTATCTCCATCAACCATAAAAACAATCAAGTGCTGCACAAATTTCTCAGGCATGACAATCACACTTAAGTATTCCATGAGTGAAAACTAGGAGAGGAAAAAAAATTGGTTTGTATTTCACTTCATTTCATTGTAAAAATATATTAATATAGTTAGATACATCCAGCTCCAATTATGCATTTAGAAAATTTTCCAGTCTGTCAAATTCACAACTGCAATTTTATAACAACTTTCACAAAGTAACCTACAAACAAATAAATAAGAGCTAAATCTGTAACACTGAAAGTTGAGTTACTTGACTGGGCACCTTGCAGCTACAAATAACCACACATCTTCGTCTCTCATTTGTTTATTGCCAACCTTTCACTCTGTAGCAAACATTCCCATATTTAGCAACACATATTACCTTATGCATAACTTCCACCTTCCCTCAATGTTTTTCACCCTGTCTGAGAATCATATCAGTTGTTAGCAAATATACAGAAGGAAGCATAAAGTGCTGCACAACAATATCAATTCAAACAAAGTGAATCTAAGTTGAGGGCAGAAGACATCTGGTTCCCATCAAACACACCAAAGAGATGGACATTACACCTCACCAGCCATCCAATACATTAGACCTATTACACATGATTCTTTAAGTTTCTTTGTTACAGTACTAGCAGAGTCATTTTCCCATCACAGAAATCTCCAGTGGTCCAGAAGTGATAAAATCAAATCTATACTGTTTCTTCTCACACATGGGCAGTTTCTGAAGTGAGGGTGGAAAATGTGATGAAATTGGTATCGGCTAAGAACAAAGCAATCTATTGATAAAGTTCTTGCAAGTAATAGAAAATATAGATATAGGTCCAAGCTATAATTCAGGATCAATTCAAGTTTTTTTGTGACTGTAAAGTGTTTCATAAAGGTGTCTAGAGAAAATGAGAAATGTAGGCTAAGTGGGTTGTTGTTTTTTTTTTAAGAAAACCTAGGAAGAAATTCCTGAATAACTGAGAAACAAAATGAATTGTAAGCATGGATAAACATGTTAAGTCTTTGGTTCAGATTAATTGATCATATAAGAAAGGACAGACATTTCTCTTTGAAAATAACTGCAGCCCATTCCACAAATTGTGAAGCTGGTATTAAATGGATAAATCTAGGATCAATTTGAGAAGTATTATTTAGTGGTATTCAAATAGTATTTATTTAGAACATTTTATCTCTAAATACCACATCAGCACCAATTGATGTTTGTTTGTTTTTAATCTGGGTGGAAGAAATAGGGATTCAGAAATAAAATGATGAGTGAAGATCAAGGCCTCCACATTACCCCCTAATCAAAAATAAAACGAGCAGATGTAGAGAAGACAGAGCTAGAGATAGTACATTAAGTTTAAAGAGTACTTCCAAACTTGAAAAATGGGAGCTTCACTTTGTACCAATAATCTTCATAGAAAGAGCACTGTCTTTATTGATGTCAGGTCCCCAAAACCAAGAAAGACACATGGAATTACTTCTGAGCAGTTTCCTCTACAGTTCCTCACGTATAGACACAAATCTTGCCAAAACTAAAGCAACAGCTTGCATCGTTGTTGATATACTCTGAAAATGGCTAAGGTGGATCCTCATTAACTTTCTTTCTCCTGACCAAACTATATAAGCTTCACTTCTCTTTGCCTTCTGGAATGCAGCCCCTTCCTTCTGGGAATCCAGATTACATTCCTCCACACTGACAAGTCTCTGGAATTAAGTAGATGGTAGAATGGTGCTAAGCATTAAAACCACTTCCTTGTAGAGCCTATATGTACTTCAAGTAACCCCCCAAAAAGTGATAAAAAAGGGTTTATATACACAATTGGTAATTCTTCATCCAACATTAGGTTTTTAAATAAATACAAAGACATCATAGGAGTAAAACTCCTATTTAGCCTTGCACATCTCTACCACCACTTTCTTATTTTTGAGTTTGAGAGGAAAAATATCAACCCTCAGCTGATATGAATATTTATAATGTTTTTTGAACCATGTCATCTCATGCTTATAGCAACATGTAAAACTACCTATATTACTTCAGTGTCAAAAGAAGATTATTTTTCCTTAGCAATAAACCTCAATGACAGTGTTATTCCACCATGTTATGCTTATAAATTCAAAATAACAGTAGGCATCAAGTGAAGAGTGTCTTATTTAGAATTAATGAAGAGGAGGAATTGTTTGAAGTTCATAGATGCTGGAAAGAAAGAATTTATTTGATCAGGGAAGCCAGCTGCCTTGTGATATGGACCAATTCCTACAAAGCATCTCTCAAGTTCTAAATTTTCTCTCTTCCTGCCAAATGACTTCCACCAATAGAGGCCCAACCAACACATTGCCATTCTAACAAAATTGGAGCACTCTCATTTAACAGGGAATGTCTCACTACTTAGTGGAGCCAGACTTGCCATTAGAATATTCTAGCCATATTTCAATGGGCAAACATCTTGCTTTCAGGAGCCAGAAACAATGGCATGATTTTGAGCCTTCGGTGTCCAAATCCATATGTCCCAACGTTTTGCTTTCAATATTTGCCAGTCTGATTCGGTCTCACTACTGGGGAAAAAAAGCACTAGATCTCCCTTGATACTTTGGAATTGATCTATTACAATATATCCAGCTTCCCTTTTTCCTGTGAGTTCTAAATGACTTAGGTGGTGAGAGTGATGCCTCTTCTATGTTTACTTCCATTCCAATGCCTTGGTGAGACCACCCTTGGAATATTGCATCCAGTTTTGGTTGCCACATTATAAAGAGATATTGAGACTTTAGAAAGAGCACAGAGAAGAGCAACAAGAATGATTAAGGAACTGGAGAATAAAACATAAGAAGAACAGTTGCAGGAACTGGGTATATCTAGCTCAATGAAAAGAAGAACTAGGGGTGATATGATAGCAGTCTTCCAATATCTAAGGGTCTGCCACAAAGAAGATGGGGTCAACCTATTCTCCAGACTAGCACCTGAAGGCAGGACAAGAAGCAATGGATAGAAACTAATCAAAGAGAGAACCAACATAGATCTAAGGAGAAATTTCCAAACAGTTAGAATAATTAATCAGTGGAATGGCTTGGTTCCAGACGTTGTGAGTGCTCCAACACTGAAGGTTTTTAAGAACCACCATTTGTATGAGGGTGAAGGTTTGTTCTCTGAGCTTGTGGGTTCTTTTCCGAACATTTTGTTACCAGGCTAGGTAACATCTTCATTTGGTTTAGGGGATATCAGTGTTCTTCTGTTTATAAGGGCTTTGTGTGGTCAGTAGGTCTTGTGATGGTGAGGTTATGTCAGGTGAGGGTCCCATCACATCACATCTTGTGATGGGTCTTGTGATGGTATGGGTCTGAAATGGTATAGGGTTTTCTGCTTCAGCGGGGGGATGAACTAGAAGACCTCCAAGATCCCTTCCAACTGTTATTCTGCAATGGATTGGTGATGTAGGTAGGTAGGTAAGTAGGTAGGTAGGTAGGTAGGTAGGTAGGTAGGGAGAGAGAGAGAGAGAGAGAGAGAGAGAGAGAGAGAGAGAGAGAGAGAGAGAGAGAGAGAGAGAGAGAGAGAGAGAGAGAGAGACTCATTGGCTAAAAGTCAATCAGTAAATTCTGTTTGAGCAGGGACTAAATCTGGTTCTGCCCAGTCCAAGTCTAAAAAAAAAATCCTAAATTTCACTGATTTCATAGATCACTTCATTTATCAAGAGGGCTTGCTGCTACCACAAAAGAAAGTCATAACTGTCCAACCAGAGGTCAGCAATTACCTCTTTCCTGTGGAGGTCAATTAATAATTGTAAAATACACAACACACACACACACACACACACACACACACACACCAGGTCTATCTTAAAAGGCAGATACCAAGAACTTTGCTCAATATGTGTCATTTTAGCAAGTGATAGTTCATCTTCATTTCTACCCTTACTTCACTATGTTGGAATGGAGAGAAAATATGTGGTTATTTATTTAGTTTATAGATGCATATAGCAGCCCAATCATAAACAGTGACTCTGGGCAGTGTACAACATTGAAAATCAATGGTATAAAAACCCCAGAACCCCCCACTGCACCCCTTTAATTGTACTTCTTAATGTAACTGATCTCAGTATTCAAATTTTTGAATTGAATTGTGTTTGGATGCATATGTTTAAAGACCCATATTAGGACATTTGGGAAATATGAAAAAAATGGACCTATAGCATTGCAAAATAATTCAGAAATTCAGGTCTGAGTTTGTTTTAGAAATTTGCAAAGCAAAGAATGGATAGACAGTTTTTCTCCTTTTGGGAAAAGATATATTAGAATAATTATTTATTCAAAAAAAACCATCATAAATAAAAGGACATCTGGTTTTGATAGAGAGGTATATTTAAAATGAGAATAAAACAGAGTTTGGGTAGGTTAAATTTGTAATGTACAGAAGTATTCATTTATTTGGCATTTGGAAATATGTTTATTTTAGTCAATCCATCTGCTGTGACAAAAGGTCTTTCTTGGCTTCTCTCCACTAAGATCTTTGTTGTGCATTAAATTTAATACAGCAATAGATCTACAATGTGACAGTATCTTATTCTGGCAAACCTCAGATAAGTGGAAGTACCTAGATCTCTATGAAAAGCTAACTGGCATTAAACCTAGTTAATATTTGCAAAGAATGAGGAAGGTGACCTTGACAGAGTTCTACCGGCCCCATTACCAAGATGACAGGGGATAAAATGTATTTTAAGTCCATAAAAGGCCAAATAATATTCAAAAATGGATTAGACCCATCTTTAATTCACTGAAGCATTAGGGGGAGGAAGAAGAACAGCATAATCAGACTAACGTGACTCTACTCCCTGTAAACCCAAATATGGGAGGAAGAAATCATTCTTTCCTTTGCTTGTTTCAGCTCAACCCAGAGCCATCTGCAAGCACAAATATATATATGTTTTTAAAATTGTTAACAAAGAAATAAGGGATTTCTGAGATAGCTATTTCGAGTTATTTAACTCTCTTCAGTCAGAACTCACCCTTTCTGGGATTCGAACCTGGGCAGTCTGCATGCTAGGCAGAAGCTTTAGTCTCAAGCCACAACAAAGAGAGCCTGTATATGGTATATACTTGATATATATATCAAAGTAGCTTTACCCGTCTTGTGGAGTTTGTTTCTTGGTCTTCTAGAGGAACTGACAGTACCAGGGAAATCCAGAACTATAGGAAGATTAGGAAGCTCCCTCCCTCCAATGAAAAATGAAATAAAATAAAATACAAATATAATAAATCAGAAGAAGGCCATAGTAGACCATCTGCAAAACTTGATAATCAGGATGACCAAGAAAACCATATGGAAGTTACTATGAAGTCTCCTGGACGCAAACTTGATTTATGGGAGACTTTACCATCTTACTTTTTATTTGTAAAATGGGGAAATAGGCTATTTGATAAATAGTTTCTTTATCCTCTGAATATTAATTCAGAGAAGAACTCAAGTAAGAATACATCGTGTTTCACTGTAATAAATGAACGAAGACAAAATCCCAATGCTGTCACTGCTATAAATACGGTAGCTACAGGCACCTGCAGTATGCCTTGATACTATAACATTTTTCACCTACCGTTCAACTGGAAGTCTAAATCATAGCCATTTGTGGAAAAAAATAATATATATTGACTATTAAAAATTAATATATATTGTTAGGTAAGAAATCAACAGATGCAAAAAATTCCACAATCTTCTATGACAAGATCTCAGATTCTTAAATGAGAACTTCCTTGCAATTTCCTGCCAGCTTCTAGCAAGCAAGGTCAGTGGAGAAGACAGCAAGTCTCGAGTGGTTTATAAGCTGCTTATGGCTCTCGTGTCCAAGTGGCTTCTGTGGCATGGTGTGAACATAGCAGGGCTGGGGCTGGGGGCTGCCATGTAAGGGTGGGTGTTCAGGGCACTGCTATGGGCAGGAGTTGCTGCAGACAGGACCGCCAGGATCTCATATTATGAAGCCAGGCTTCTTGGGACAACAAATTAAGAGAGGACAAGTAATTTGCAGGAGCATCTTATGATCTTCCCAGACTAATTCTCTGTTGACTTTGCTTGTGGGAATCGATCAGGGAAGGCTGCAGGATGCTGCAAGTGTTGTAAGTGCAATCTGGTTGCCCAACACCCAGATCACACTCGCATGAACATATGCTGGGACATGCTAGGATAACCAGAACTAGGATCATTGTAATTACCACTCATTCAGTGCTGTCATAACTTTGAATAGTTGTTGAATGAGTAGCTATTAATTGAGGACTACCCATAACTTTTCTCTATGGCATTGCTGCCTTTATGAAAATTACAATAGTCTCTTTATTTTTCCTTTTATTTTGTACTGTTTAGCGCTTTTTTACACATATAGTTTTTGAGTAGTTAGAACAAAATGGATAAGCTTTGTATCCAGCAATTATTTGTAGGGTGAAGACTATAAAACTATAATTTAAAAACATTGTGTTCAGCCAACAAGCTTATTCTTCTGTCTGAAAACAAATCCTATCACAAGGAGAAACTTATTAGTGTAAATTCTTCAAAGAAAATTCTTGCCTGACCCATCCCCAGTGCAGTGATTTAAATTATGTAGCATGGAGAAACTTAAATTTGGGGTTTGGGTGAATATAGTCCATTTGTCAAATGGCACTAGGCATATGGTAGAATGATAATCAGTTGAAACCCAGGTTGCTACGATGGGATCATATCTATTGCTGTAAGAACTAATTTACCAGCTGATATAGTGTCATTTTCAGAAACAGCCTGACATGTCAGTATAATAATCTTATTAGCTTATACAGTTGTTTGGCCTTTTTTTTCTTAATGCAATTAATCTCTATAATAATATAGCATAATATTATAAAAGAAACACTGTGGAGGAAAACAGTAACTGCTATTATCAGTTACGGTAGAAGGAAAAGCAACTTATTGAATGTTCTTATGTACAGCTGATGTTGTAAATTCTTTCCTCCCCATGTGTGCATGTGTTGAGATAAATATTAATAGAATGTCTCAAGACTCACTTTGGCTGGTAAAAATTTTTAAAGTCTCCCAAACACATCATACTTCTCATAGAAACAGGACTCACACAGAACACATCAACCATTCCTTGGTTTAGCTACGGCATCTTAAATAAGCTACTCTTGGCTGTGTCATACATTAGACTAAGCCATAAATCATGGTTTGCTAATGGCTACAGATAAACTCACTGAGCAAAGCATATCAAACCAGTCATCTTAGGTCACAAACATCCACTTGAATGAGAGTGACCAAAGGAATGCTGAGATGTTAAGATCCAATCTGGATCTGTCACCAGGACCAGAGGTTTACTATTCTGAACCCAGATTGGACCTTGCAACATTATCTTGGGACACATTTATTTGCCTTCATTCACTAAGACATCATCCTGCAAGCTTTACTTTCTTTTTTGTGCATCATAATAGATGTACAAAAGGGAGAGGGAGGGTCCTGTATCATAATACCATGAAACTGCTTTCATAATTCTGGTGCTTTCCCCCTGCAGACTTCCAAAGCATTGTATTTTATCATGTCCTACGCATCAGCCCCCATGAGACTAATGGAAAACATGATCATAGTGCACAAACTATGATATTTTAAATCAAATAAGAAAAATTGTGGTAATTAATAACTGCAATCTATTTAAAAATGACAGAAATTATGTCCTTTCTCTCCACTTGCACTGCTATTTTAGAGTTTATATTTTAATTAGATTGGCTCAAAGTATCATCTTTCAGTAAGTCTCTGTGGGACTTTCGCAGATTCTTGTCCCTGAGCCAAAAACATTGCTATAAAAGCATCATGATCTTTCTCTTCTTTGTCCAAGCATTAACAGGTTTTGTGGGGGGGGGGTTCTCTCTCTCCCTCTCTAAACAGGTTTCTGATTTTAAAGATATGAAGACATAACCGTGCATGGATACACACAGGAAGAGTTTCTAATATTTGTTTTTTTTATTTGTTTTATTTTGCAGTAATACCTGCAGAGCAAAACTGGAGAAATCATGGGGACTCTCATAGGCAGAGATCTGATCTCATAAATGTCATAGTTGTCATAAATAAGTAGCAGAATATATATAGAAAGTTTTTCCTGGACAGATCGGTCTGATTGATGCCCCTTGGTATTTTGACTGCTATACTACAGTTCTACTTATAATCACTTTTGCCTTGCAGCCTCCCAAACTAGGGGCATTAAGCAGGCTCAAGTCACTACTGCAATACATTACAAATCCAAATTTCTTTTTTGTTGACAAAGAGTTAAAGAATTAAGTGGGAGACTAGAATAGCTATTTCGAGCTTATTTTGCTCTCATCAGATAGCCATACCCTCTATGGGATTCAAACCTGGGCAGCCTGCATGCTAGGCAGTTGTATTAACCACGAAGCCACCAGCTCTCCTCCCCTCTTTGTCAGCTGAGCCAAGGGAATATATACCCTTGCAGCCCCCCAAACTAAGGGCGTTAAGAAGTCCATTCTGGGCCTGGGAAACAAAAAATTAGCTACTGATTCTGCTGAAGTGGTGTGAACTGGCTGAATCCCACCATGGATTAGGGCTGTACTAAACTTTGCAGGGGTGCTTCAAACAAAGCTTTTTCAGAAAGCACACATTCTCATCAATTTTGTATAGTGAAACGAAACTACCATGGTGTTCCACTCTGACTGTCTGACAGACTCAGTAACAGGGGCTGTTCACACACACAACTCTGTTCAGCTGCTTCCAGTCAGTTACAGACGGCTCCAGAGGTAACTGTTAGTGTGATAAAAAGGACCTTGATAAGAGGAACAGCATTGCCTCCACAGAGTGAAGCCTTTTGACAAAACAATTTGCAGCTGTCTTACCCCAGGCCTGAAATCACAGCTACCAAATTGTGTGCATTAGGGAAGATTCCAAATTGTGTGGATTTTGTAATGGAGACATTGCTTTGACAAATGCATTCAGATATGCTTACATTATTTAAGGAGAAGTTGCACAGAAATGCGTATTCACAGTGCTGATCTTATAATAGCAATGCCCATTTGTTACAGATGGATACAATTCTAAGATGTTCTTCCTCCCACCTTATTTGATGGAGACAATCAGGTAAGAAATATATTGACCAGGAAATCAAGCGTGGGAGGAGGTAATCTGTCAAATAAACTGGTCATCTAGAAACTATATGTTGTTGTTTTTATGCCATTGCAGCCCATTTAAATTGTTTGATCTGATTTAGATAAGTATTGTTTTTCTCTCAAGCTCCCATGATGTCAAGCTCCCCTGTTTTAGCACAATAGAACTACCACATCTGGGCTGGAAAAATCTACTACTACATAGCAATAAAGGTTTTCTGTCCTTTATTAACTCCCAGGAATTTTGCAGTCTGGATATGATAGCCTTAATATGAGATTTTCTAATTTGCATTCTTCTAATAGCATTCTAATAGTAATGCTCTTCAGAGAAGAGTTGGTTTCAGCACCATATTATGGAACATATGCTTTGCTTGCAGAAGTTCTCAGATTCAACCTATAACAGAATAAAAGAGTTGGAATGGAACTTGGAGGTCTTCGAGTCTAACCCCCTGCATAAGCAGGAACTCTGTAACATTCTGGACAAGTGGCTGTCCAATCTCTTCTTTAAAACCTTCAGTGTTGGAGCACCCACAACTTCTGGAGGCAAGTAGTTCCACTGATTAATTGTTCTAACTTAGGAAATTTCTTCTTAGTTCCACTGGTTAATTGTTCTCACTGTTGGAAAGTTCTCTTTAGTTCTAGGTTGGTCTTTCCTTACTTAGTTTCCATTGTTTCTTGTCCTGCCTTCAGGTGCTTTGGTAAATAGGATGACCTGCTCCTCTTTGTGGCAGCCCCCCCTCCCAAAAATATTAAAACACTACTATAATGTCACGCCTGGTCCTTCTTTTCACTAGACTAGACATCCCAATTCTTGCAACTTCTTCATATGTTTTAGCTGGATGAAGTCTCAATATATATATATTTATGTTGTAGTGACCAAAACTGGATGCCATAATCCAAGTCCGGTCTTACCAAGGTATTATAAAGTGATATTGTAGCAACTCCAGTTTAAAAAGTTGGGTTAACCACAGATGAAAATTATCTTGGATATTATTCTGTTTGGCTTCCCAGAGTAGGAAATATTTGGTGACTTTAAAGCAAATAAGTACAATATTTACAAAAGATAAAATCCTATTTAAAATCCTATTTAAAAACTTCCATTGTCTCAAGTTCTAGTACGATTGTGAATTCTTAAAAGAACACAAGATATTACGGAAAGCAGCATGGTGTTCAGGACTCATGTGTAAAAGCATTCATGAAAATATTTCCTGGCCAAATACAATTAAATAAGGCTTACAAGAAATGCCTATATTTCCATCAGTGTTCACTACAGAAAGATAAATGTTTTACTGCTGTGTTTGATCCTCACTGTCTGAAACAGGTTTATGAGATAACGTAGTGTGGTCCTTTCATCTGCCTTCTTTCAATTCTCCAACTTCAACTTTCTCTTTGTTTCTTCCCTTGTCCCCCAAGCGGGCTGTGTCTTTGGTAAGGGGCACAGTCTTATAAAGACTTTGGAGAAATGATAAAGACTTTGGAGAAATGATAAAAGAATACAATGTCAGAAAATAAATAATAAATAAACCCAAGGTGTTTCAAGACAGTTCTCAAGAGCTGAGATCTGGCTTTATGAACAGGAAGCAAGATTTCATTTGATAAATGGTTTCAGCCTTCCTGAAGAATTTTTTACCTGCTTGTAAAAGAGTGTATTGATATTTTTACAACAAACCTTAAGTGAAAAGCTCTTGAGGAAAAAAACGAAACAACTACTGATCAGAGCTCTTCGAGAAACATTTAACAGAATGCCAAATAACAGATACTTGAGCATTTGAATGATTTTTCAGCACTCAGCAAAGATGCTGTAAAATGAAAAAAAATAAAAATAAAATATTCATACATGTTGTTCCTCTGTGAAGTGACTTTACATGCTCTCAGTAATGGCAGCCCAAAGCAAGCGCTGCATGATTTCACTGCAGAACGACAATGCACCATTCACTTACAAGCATGTACCTCATAACCTGAAGGATCATAGCCATCATCAAATCCATTTCCTGCACCGTGCAGCATCCAGGATGGCATATCTGGAAGATGACCATCCAGTCTCTATCTGAAGAGCTTTAGCTAAGGAAACTTGCTATTTTGTGTGGCATTCTATTAGCCCCATTAAGTAGACTAGATGACTAGGTAGACCAAACCAACTCCATAGGAAGACTAAGACCTTTTGTCATTTTGGAGATTGGCTATCATAATAGAATTTTGCAACTGTGCTGTATATCTCCTTTCTTAGGCTCCAGAAAATTAGGGAGGTGTCTGTCTGAGCCTTTTCCAATTACTCTCGGTCATATGTTTCATTCCTCGTTGCTTTGGTTACAAGCTTGCATGTTTCCATCTTCCTTACTCTCTAAACATCCTCTTCCATAGCAAAATAACTTGTGCTTTTCCTCCTGTTTTCTAGAAACTTCAAAGAATTCAAATGAAGAAAATGTATTTAAACAAATGTCTCTGGTATTTTAGAGTTGTTGCTACTTTGCTCTTCTAGAATTTACTACGAGACCTTAAAGAAAATTCTACACAAATTTTCCTTAACTTGTACATTTGAACATTTCCATTCAAATCTCTTCAAGGTACTTTGGAATTTCTGTAATTGCTTCATTTGAATACAACCATAAAAGTCCAAGCCATTTTTGTTTAAATTCAGAATTAATGGCTATGAAGAGATACATGCCACCTTTTCTCCCTTGCAATTTTGTACAGTCTATTAAAGGTAAGGTTATTGGTCAATGTGGTGCAGTAATTTACCATTGGAATTTGTGGTGACTAACTTGAGTGAATGGCTACAAAGGAGTTTGGATAGGTTCACGAGGAATCAGGTTCTCAATGGCAATTAACCTTGATAGTATTTTACTGAAACCCTTGAATATGGTTGCTGGATGTAGGAGACCAATGCTCTCCATCCACATTTGTAAGCTCCCACTGTACTGTATAACCCAGAATGCTGGTTTAATTGAATTTATGGCTTGAACCATCATGATTTTTCACATGTTCTTAACTGGAGCTTTTTTCTAACCATGAAGAAGGCTATGTTTGAATTATACCTTACTTGACCCTCAATGGGTTCTTGCATTTTGCTGTATTGTGAGTCCTTGGTGTTCTCTGACCTTGGTTGTTTTCTTTTTGCAAGAAAAAGAAACTGTTTTTGACAGTTCCACCCTAAGCTACAAATATATATATTATTGGTTTTTCTGTACTGCCATGCATCCTGGATTTCATGTTTAGTTCTGTTTTCATACTTAGCTTTCATCTCAGAAACAATTCCCTGTGTTCATTCTTGATATTTTGATATATTAGATCCCTACTGCTAGTTCTTTTATCTACAGACATTTTCTAACTTTCAGACTATCGGACTGTGTTTACTGAGGATGATATGACATGAATCTCATAAAATAAGGTCTCCAATTTTAGGCCATAATAAATATATTCATCCCCAAGACACCAGAAGACCGCTTTCTCCTTCTATTACACGTTAAGCATTCACATTAAATGTATTATTTTTATATTACATAGTTACATATCTGATTTATTCCTCTCATCTAGCGGTGATCTCTTGAATTCATATATTTTTTTTTGTAAAAACCTGCTTGATGTTAAAATTTATTAATCTGCTGTTTTGCGTCAACATGGTTCATTTAGCTAAAGATACGAGTTTGTAGTTACTATTTATTGATTCTTGTTTATCTGAGATGACATCTTCAGCAAAAGAAACATTTTATTTTTAAAGTCATTCCAGAGGACATTGACAAGTTAGCATTATTTATGAGGCAAAATTACTGTGTTAATTGACTCCATATTTAGATATTAGATATGCATTTTAAACTATTCCATGTGAGCAAGTCTGACACACTGAACACTACATTCTCTCTGCTAAAACAATGAGGAGAGGAGGAGGAGGAGGAGGAGGAGGAGGAGGAACCATGAATTGCCATAAATTGATTTGACCTCAAGTGGAGAATGAATACTATTACCTTCTCAATTCTAAAATAGGGTTGCATTCTTGTCATAAAAATCCGAGCATTACTTTTTCACATTTTTAATTTGTATATAAATGTGTTTTCTTCCTTGGTTTTAATTATTAATTTTTAATTTAATTATTAATTTTAATTTTAATTTTAAAAAATAAAATAACATAGGAAGATAAAACCTATTAAAGAAAATCTAGAAATCTGGAAATGTCTATCAATAAAGTTTCATACAGAACAATGATTGGACTTCTTGGAATCTACCTAATCAACAGTGAATAGAAAAATGAAAAAAAAAGTTTTTTCACTTTTTAGAATGTTTTATGTCTGACATTTTCTCCAGGATCTCAAAACCATCACATTCTTTCCTCCTTCAGCTTTCTTTCTTCTCATTAAGTTGCACTGGACAAAGAGAAAAATAAAGATACACAATGAGATTCCATGGCTGACAGTGAATCTCCCCAATTCTATACCAACACTACCACTTCTACGCTCTATTTTTAAGGCTAGTCTCTCTGACAGTGACATATCTACCCTTTCCATAGCCACTTTCATGAATGCCATAAAGAGGATTTTTTTCCTTAAATATCATGATCCAAATCTATTAATCTCAGATACTGAGAATTATCCAATAGCATTCTTCATTGACTCTAACTTGGAGAAAAAAAGTAGGATATAAACCTTATAAATAACTATTATTCCGAATGAAGATAAATATATATGTCCCAGGATAAAGTTGCAGGATTCAATCTGGGTTGGTTACTGGGACCAGAGGTTTAGTCTTCCGAGATTAAGGACTCATTCTGGAGCCCATCCTTAGGAACTTCTCTCTAGTAGAGTGTGACTGAAGCCTGGAAAGTGATTGAAGCCATGGAAATGGCCCTCTTTCAGTCAACAGGAGTGCTGATTTAACCACCAACTTATCAAGTACTTACTATAGGAGGCAAGGGCTTGCCAGCACAAGAAGCAATAGTCATCAACACCCCAATGAACATCTAAAAACCACACACAACAGCCCTGATATAAATGCCACACATAGAATAGCCCAAAGGACACACTCTGCTAGAGAGAAGATCCCTGAGGATAGATTCCAGCACAAATCCGAAAGCTCAGAAGACTAAACCTCTGGCCCTGGTGACTGACCCAGATTGAACTATTATTTTTAAAGAAATCCTTGTACAAGGTAATCTCAAGTATTTGTCTCTTATTGACACTGTTACCAGTTTATTTGATTATGCATTCAGGTCCAATCTACTTACCGTTCAAGTATCTAGAATGGGCTGCACATTGAGTGAACCATTAGAATAAATTTTCCCCCTTTCCTGCCCATAGGACATTCTTTCTCTCCCTCGCAATACCTTATACTTGTAAGAATTGTGACAGATGACAAGCCCTAAAATATTCATTACTATATCTTTAATTGTCGTAATCAAAGTCGTGATTTTTAACGTGTTTTCCCAGCAGGCTAAAAAGTCTGGTTCAGCTAACTATGAAACTATCCAAATTAAGTAGATTGTTGGCGAATTTTGTGCCTTTGCTGTCTTCAGCATTTGAAAGCAGCTTCTCATGAAAGTCAGGCTGCTTAAAATTCAAGCACTCTGCAACTAAGAAACTCCAAAAAGAGGTAATGAACCATAAATTATTGCCGTTAGATATTTAATACTCAATCAGTATGTGCTCTCTCATGCATATCCCACTGGCATTGCATTCAGTCTGACAATGCGGTATTGGTTCAATTACTTTGCTCATTTACAATAAAAGATTAATGAAAAAAAGGTATATTTTAGTTCACAGAGATTAATTGCATTCCTTCCTTTCCCTAGACTAGAAATATTCAACCCATAATCCTGATAGCTTTTTCATCAACAAGTACATGGCAAATTAATAGACTTTCGACTGCTGGGATTCTCAGTGCCTTTGGCAAAAGCGTCCAGGGAAAAAAGCTCAACTGAAAGGTTGGCTTTTCTAGTAAGTAGGCATTCATTTGGTGTTCTTCTCTTTTTAATCCATTCTGATGGCCTTCTGAATTATCCTGAATACAAATGAATGAATGAAGAGGGAGGGTACCGAAACTGCCGTACTCCTGATCACATGTGTTCACTTCTACAATGAGAACAAGGGTCTACTTCTGGAGGTGAGATTGTATGAATACAGACACCCACATATACATGTTTACAAGGTGGATAAAGTACAAACCACTGCTGGATAAGGTACAAACTTCTACACTGGTCCACTCTGTGTCCATAATTTTCTAGTAAACCATACTTCAGCCTGATAGGGTGTGCCTTTCTATGCACACAATACAGAAGTATTTTTAAATCAGCTACACTTTAAAAAAGCAATTAGCAACGTGACACTGGGGTCAACCCAAATGAACCAGTTTTCTTTTTCTTTGTTATTTTAATGACATACACCAAGACACACGCCTTTTCAACACACACATTCTGTATTGAAACTTATATAGCATCATTTTCTATTACTTATTCCCAAGCATTACATTTGACCTGTTAAAAGAATATAATCCAGCAAAGCAATTACCAAGACATTTATAAAGCAACATCTTTTAAGCATCCCAAATCTATTAAGAGAAAGAAAGGTAATGCAGTACAATCTACTAAAAATATAGAATCTTAAAAAGATTAGGGTTTTTTTTAAGTAGGAGAAAACAATTCATGGACCCAATGCTTATTCACACAGAGCTTTCCCCAGACTATTAAGAATGAAAACTAAAGACATAGTTTCCTGCAATTTTGAGATTGCTAATGCAAGTGGTGAACTAAACTATAAATTGGCTTTGCGCAAAGGACAAAGAGAATCCTAAAAACCTGCTAAGCCCTCATCAATGTTTCCCACTGTATATGTGAAGTAGCTATGGAATTAGGTAGCTTCGTGATCCTTTCACATCATAATTGTACTCATTTCTTTTTTTTTTAGTAACAATTTTATTAAAGTTGCAGAGATTAAAAGAAAACTAGTTACAAAGCAAAATAATTATAGAAGAATAAAAAAGAATAGAATGTGCTGAAAACAACATACAAAGAAAATTTGAAAATACAGTAAAGAAAAAGAAAATGAATATGTGTGTATGTGTACATATGTATCTTCCTTCTTGAGTACTAATAATTTCTGTAACTTATCACATTCTCTAAGAATACAATAAATGACCTCTTTTTCTCTTATGTCATCTCTTATCTATAAACAAATTCTTAAAGTCTTGCTACTCAGCTATTTAATCAGTAAAACTCCATTACAGGTCTTTTTATTTAAACAAATATACTGTTGATCAAATAAACCAACTTTATATTCTTTTCTTTTGATTTTTAACAATCTTGATGTTTAATTCCTTTAAATACTGTGTTTCCCCAAAAATAAGACCCAGAATCTTATCTGTTGCCATGCAAGCAATGATGGAAGACAGTCTTTATTGAAAGAAAGAAAGAAAGAAAGAAAGAAAGAAAGAAAGAAAGAAAGAAAGAAAGAAAGAAAGAAAGAAAGAAAGAAAGAGAAAGAAAGAATACAAATATAGACTATTAGCACAGATTATGCTTCTAAATAAAAACAGAAGTTATCACAATGATAGAAATGGAAGAGACAACTTTATAATGGAAAGAGAAAGCCAACAATGACCTAATTGCCAGAGGTCTTTGTATGTGTTCAGATCCAAAAGTTAGATTCTATTAAAGATAATTTTGCAAGAAGTACAGGTTGGGATGAATGATCTGTTCCAATTTTATGTTTTTATTCAGTCCCTTACAAATATGGCAAGCCATCTGTGGTACGATTAGAACTTCCCTGCTTATTTTGATGAGTAGTACCCTAGATTTATGTGCCTGAAAATCTTCTTTAAGTATCCTAGAAGAGATCTCAGTGGCTTAAATCAGACTGAAGGTCATCGTTTGCCTGGTGAAGCCAACAAGAAAAGTTATTTTGTATCAGTAGATATAAAAATAAAGAGTATTTATGCAAACTATACCATATCATTCTGGCATTTTACAAAATATTTAATTACAAAATGTTTTATAACTGAGAGCCCACATTTCCTTTTCTGAAAATTTATTTTAAATATTATGCATCAAAATCAGTCAATGCAGCTTTTTAAAAGGAAGAGATGCTGCATACATTAGTTCACTTCTAACTAATTAAACAACTTAGTTCACTTTTTATTTGAATTATATATATATAAATATTTAGTCATTTTTGAATAAAATAGGGATCTTACCATGGGCATTTCATTAAAAGCCATCTGGAATTCCATGCTTATTAGCCAAACCTAAATCTTGGCCCCCGCGTAGAAAAGAAAAATGTGTGTGTGTGTGTGTGTGTGTGCGTGTGTGTGTGTGTATTCCAAGGTTTTCATGGGTGTTTGCATGTAGGTCCTTGGTTATTCGGGTTTTCTCCCACGTAAAATTG
The DNA here is from genome assembly GCA_034064705.1 of Bothrops alternatus. NCBI lineage: Eukaryota > Metazoa > Chordata > Lepidosauria > Squamata > Viperidae > Bothrops > Bothrops alternatus. The sequence goes on from JARGCV010000666.1 coordinate 3,401,149, forward strand.
GAAGTGTCTTGGCGACGTTTCCATGAAGTCCCATTCATCATCTTCAGGCTGGTGTGTTCGGCTTCGTGCTTCTAGGAGCAATGTGTGATCATAGCTGTTTCTTCCTTTTAACTGCCAGTGGGGGTATGAACTGATTGGGTGGGAGCTTGGCTGTGCTCTGATTGGATGGGGGAGTGTTCTGTTTGGGTGGGGGCTTTGTTGTGCTCAGGTTAGTCTGAGTTGCAGGGGGATTTGAGATGGTGAGCTGAGTTGCTGTTGTTTGGCTTCGCGTTCGTAGTCGTGCCTCATCTTCATGGTGGGTGTCAGTTTGCTTCATGTATGGATCGGAGGGATTTAAAGTGGCTAATGATGCAGCTGTGGTCTGGCTTCTGGTTTGTGGTCATGCCTCATCATCGGTGTGGGTTTGGATTTGCTTTTTGCATGGATGTGTGGTGGTGACATCCTGTGTGGTTTCTGTGAGTGTGGGTCTGGTGTCATTCTTTGTGTTAGGGACTCGTTTGTCAATAAGGGCGGGTTTCCAAATGGCTGGTAGGCAGAAGGTATCATCTCATTTATTCATGCGGTGTGGGCATTTTTCTATCTCGATGGCTTCTCTGATTATTCTGTTATTAAAGTGTTCAGTTTTGGCAATAGTTCTGGTCTTTTTAAAGTCAATTTCATGTCCTGTGGCTTTAAGGTGTTGGACTAGGGAAGAAGTTGGTTCCTCTTTTTTGACTGAGTTCTTGTGTTCTTCAATGCATGAACTCATTCTTCTGTTGGTTTGTCCGATGTATGTGGTGGGGCAAGCAGCACATGGGATTTCATATACTCCTTGATTTTCTAATTCAATTTTGTCTTTAGCGTTTCTTAGGATGGTGGATATTTTTCTGTTTCTGCATATATCCTAAATTCCATGACATGAAATGGTGATTCCAGTGAAGTGTTTTAACTGGGTGGCTTTGAGCCAGTCATTCTCTCTCAGGAAGAAGGCAATGTCAAACAGCTTCCAAAATCTTGCCAGAAAACTGCAGAGGGCCAACTCACCACAGCCAACTTGCCCTAGGACAACTCACTGTGGCCAGCTCATCAGGGGACAACTCATTGCTGGACAAGAGTTACACTAAGTTAGTGAAATAACTAATGAATTTGACACAGAAGATCAATGCAATGGTGAAAGTCTTAGTTTAAGGAGATTCACATTCATATCTAACCTAGTATAGAACCTAAGTAGATGACATTTTGTAATTCACCTTGGGTGTTTACTAAAAGAAAAAAGGCAGGATATAACTCATATTAAATTTATCTTACAGGTATTTATGGGGATAATCTTGGAAAAGGGAGAATTACAAATACCACCTTGAGTTCATAGAACAAAAGAATTATATACTTAAATGATAAGGTTATACCAGTATATAGTACCAAGCTATATCTAGTCCAAGGAGATGCTAGCTGGATTTACAGGCTGCAGTAAATCTGGATTAACAAAATACAATTGTTGGGTTCATCTAACATGCTCTGCTCAAACCCATAAAGCATATTATGATTTAATGTGGTGGTTTGGCTCCTACAACATGCTAATTCACAAATTGCTAATCCCACATTAATCTAGTCTAACCTGCTGCGCAAAACGAATTACTATGATAAAGGTTGAGCATGATTTACCACCAGCCCAGTAACAGAACTTTTTTTACTTGATTTGCAGGGGGAAAAAGACCAACTGGTTTCAAGCAACATATTAAAACAAAACCATGGTTTACCTAATAAAATTTCATTCTGGCTCAACTAAATATGTAAAACAGCTCCAAGAGTCGGATGAAGAAACATTTTATTCTAGCAAACAGTGGCTGCAAACTTTTCTATGTCAGCTCTCAGAACATCAACTCATTTTTAACTGTCGGCTTTAAGCAATCCTTTCAAAGATTTTCTCTTGTGGACAAAACCATATTAATCAGTGCACTTTTGCTTATAAGGAATTCTGTTTTGTAGACAAGCATCTTTTCACATGATCCTCCTCCAAGCTTGCATTCTTTGATATGTATGCTTGTTACACCTGGGAGATCTCTTGGCCCATTGTTTAGGGCAAAATATTGGATTGTGAAACAGTCCTTTCATGTCTGGAACACGCTGTTGAGATGGTTTTGAAAATCCTATCCACTCAGAACGGTTCAATAGCACTTTCAAAATGGTTGAAACATCCATTTGTCCAGGAGGGGGGGAAATAAACACAATTAGAACAGTCTCTTTTATGAGACATCCTCCCATTTATGAAAACATTTCCTGTTTTACCTTAATTGTTCTTACTCAAAGATTCTTAAATCTTCTTCCAACAGAATCCCTCCTGTCTAGGTGAGCAGGACCTTGAACCTATATTTCTCAAGCTTTGCTTTGTTCCTGTTTCAACTACAGGCAGTCCTCGACTTACAATGACAATGAAGCCCCAAATTTCTATTGCTAAGTAAATTTTGACCCATGTTACAATTTGAAGAGCCCTGGTGGCGCAGTGGTTAGAATGCAGTACTGCAGGCTACTTCTGCTGACTGCCAGTTCGATCCTGACCGGCTCAAAGTTGGCTCAGCCTTCCATCTTTCCGAGGTCAGTAAAATGAGGACCCAGATTGTTGGGGACAATATACTGATTCTTTAAACTGCTTAGAGAGGGCTGTAAAGCATTATGAAGTGGTATATAATTCTTAAGTGCTATTGCTATTTTCTTGCCCCAGTTCTTAAGTGAATCACTGCATCTGTTAAGTTAGCGACCCAGTTGTTAAGTGAATATGGCTTCCCCATTGACTTTGCTTGTCAGAAGTCACAAAAGGTGATTGCATGACCTTGGGACACAGCAGCCGTCATAAGTACGAGTCCGTTGATCATGTGATTGTGGGGATTCTGCAATGGTTGTAAGTGTGAAAAATGGTCGCTTTTTTCAATGCCATTGTAACTTCAAATTGTCACTAAGCGAATGTTTGTAAGTTGACGAATACCTGTATTATTGTTATAGATAATGTGCTAAAGATGTATATGTTCTTTGTAGCAATATCCCAATATTTTAAAACTATCAAGACTACAAGAATTGTGAGAACAGTGGATAGACTATATCCAAGAGAGACACCAATCAAACAGAATGCAGCTGGCGTTTAGCTGAGGCTCGATGGGAGGAGGGAAGAAGGGTTAACAAATCAAATGTTTACAAAAACTAACACCCAATGTTGAATGTATATGTTCTATAATGCCTAATGCCTCTTAATGTATATGTTCTATAATGTATATGTTCTATAATGCCTAATGCCTCTTAACATAACCTTATGACTAATGTTGTTTGCTTTAATACTGTTAAAGCGGACTGAATCTCTACCTCAGGATATGAAACTTTTACCTCAGGATCTCTGGTTAGGGACTATAAAAGATTGCACTAGTAATGGGATGAAGTCAATTCAGAAGCGCAAACGAACAATATGCAATAGACTAGATACAGCAGATAGACCATATATAAGAGAAACACCAACCAAACAAAAGGTACTCGGAGTATACTTGAAGAGGGAAGGGAGGAGGGAAGAACGTTTACTAAAACAGATGTTTACAAAGATTAATACCTAATGTTGTATGCTATGTTCTAGGATGATTGTTTAGCAATAGGATCTTTGGTTTAATGTTGATCACATTAATATGGAACCAGATAAGAGAAACACCAATCAAACAAAGTGTAACAGGAGTATAGTTGAGGCTAGACGCGAGGGGTGGAAAAAGGCTTACTAATTCAGACGTTTTCAATGACTAATACTTAGTATTGTATATCAGGTGCCATGATGATTGCTGCACAATATGTTTTTATGTTCAATGTTGATTGTTTTAATAAAATAATTTTATATATTAAAAAAAAAAGAATTGTGAGTCTTTGGAGCACAAAGCTGACTAAAAAAATGATCATAGATCAGAGGAAGGAGAAACAACTTGAAGCAATGAATTGTCAATATGTGTTGTTTCTCCATATTTGAATTGTAGTATTTTTTTTTTCAACAAAGCTTTGAAACATAAATAGTTGTTTGCTTTCAAGGCTTTTTTTTTTCACCGCTCCTTGCCCAGATCTTTTTCTTCTTTTATGTTATTACAAGTATCAATTTAGAAGGGCTATTGTAACTAGTGTTGAATAAATCTACGTTGTTGTTGTTTTCTGTTAATTATTTTAAAATAATAAGAGGCAAAAAAAAGTTATTCATGGTTAGATTAAATGTAGCCCATGTGGGCAAAGAAAATCACTATATACTTTAATGTGTAAACTTTAAAGAATTAAGAAGAGATAGGTCACCTTAATTGTGCTGTTCATCTTCCTTGGAGATCAAAGCACTGAATGAACTTATTATTAAATGGTCTACATTTATGTGGCCCTAAACTGCAATTTAAATAATATCCATCAAACACTTATTGGCAAATGCATTTACTGAATTAAAATTCTTCAGATAAGGAAACACTTTAAAACGTTTGCTTAAAATAACTTGAGATGTGGCCTTACGAAGTGCAGGCTAGGAAAAGATGGGATGATAAAAACTTTCTTCTTCAGCAATCATGATAGTGTTCCTTCTTGTTTGCCTAATAGCCCCACCTTTCTCCTCTATTTGAACCCATAAGACAGCTAATAATAAAATGTAAAAGACGGAAAGGGGGGGGAAATCAAATATATAAATTAAAACAGTGGAAAGTTTAATTAAAAATTAAAGGATCTGAGCAACCATCACAAAGGAGAATATCATTAAGGAACTTTGTGGGTAGTATTAAAACACACTGAATTTCAATACAGGGTTGGAGATAAGAAACAGAAATGAATGGGTATTGGTTTTAGCTGGTTCAAATGCTCTACTAAGGTGCAATATGCTTTCATTTTAGCTAAGAGTGATGAAATCTAACAAATTGTGCCATAAAGCAAGCCTTAATATTGCTGAAAAATGTGACCCCAGCCTTACAAATGGATAAAGATTGCTTTGTTCCAGGTATTAGCCACACATATCAAAATAGTTCAAGTAGCAAATCAAATATTTGATAACCCTAAAACTAACAACTCTAATACTAATCCTATGGTTAAGAGCTTTAAACTGTGCTTTATCTTTTCCTTCTACTATTCCTTCTACCTGATCTGTTTTTCTTGTATGTCCTGATTGTTGGTATATATTCCCAAGATTGGAGGTGTCTCATACTTCATATTGGTAAGCTGTACTAGGATGTTTTTCAGCAACCTCAAGCATAAAAATGCTGATAGATAGACAGATACTGTAGATAGAAACTGTAGATAGATAGATAGATAGATAGATAGATAGATAGATAGATAGATAGATAGATAGATAGATAGATAGATAGATAGATACATAGATAGATAGATGATTGATAGATAGATAGATAGATAGATGATAGATAGATAGATAGATAGATAGATAGATGATAGATAGATAGATAGATAGATAGATAGATAGATAGATAGATAGATAGATAGATAGATAGATAGATAGATAGATAGATAGATAGATAGTGTTGTGAGTGTCCCTGGACCAGCTTGGGAAGTATCAGAGGATGAGGATCAGCAGCCAGGTTCCTCTGAATGTGTTTCCCTCCCGGCAGCCGAGGATCAGCAGCCAGGCCCCTCTGGGTGGTTTCCCCTCCCGGCAGCCGAGGATCAGCAGCCAGGCCCCTCTGGGTGGTTTCCCCTCCCGGCAGCTGAGAGAGATAATGAAGAGCTCTGTATGCATTCTGAATCAGATTCTCAAAATGATGAGTCAGATTTAGAACAAGAAGATAAATGGATTAATCCGAGGTTCCGAAGGTTTGATAAGCGAAGGTGTCAGTTAACTGGAAAAAGGAAGTAATTGGGGAAGTGACGTATCGGACACTATATTAGAAGGGGAAAGAATGACTACGCCTTTGTCACGAGCAACGTTGATCAAAGAGTGGGCTGAAAACTTTGGCAGTGCTTTGGAACTCAGTATTCTGGTGTTTTGAAAACCTACCGAAGGATAATGAGCTCTTGGACAATGTGATAAAGAAGAAAAGTAAGTTAATTGGGATGTAGGAGGAGAAGAGCATGTTTATCTAAATGTAAATAGATTTTATTTGGCCGTTCAGGCCAACATAATGCCAGCAGCTTGCTTTGAAACGAATTCTTTTGGAATGTATTAAATAAACCTCTTAAAGACATATTTACGTGGATATTAATGAGTTATGAGAGGCCAGACATAACAGATAGATAGATAGATAGATAGATAGATAGATAGATAGATAGATAGATAGATAGATAGATAGATGATAGATAGATAGATGATAGATAGATAGATAGTGTTATGTCTGGCCTCTCTCAGCTCATTAAAATCCACGTAAATATGTCTTTAAGAGGTTTATTTAACACATTTCAAAAGGATTCATTTCAAAGCAAGCTGCTGGCATTTTTTGTTGGCCGGAACGACCAAATCAGATCTATTAACATTTAGATAAACATGCTCTCCTCCTCCTACTTCCCAATTAACTTACTCTTTCTTTATCACATTGTCCAAGACCTCATTATTCTTCGGTAGGTTTTCAAAACACCAGAATTCCAACGCACTGCAAAAGTTTACAAGCCTCTCCTTGATTAATGTTGCTCGTGACAAAGGCGTAGTCTTTCTTTCCCCTTCTAACATAGTGTCCGATACGTCACTTCCCCCCATTACTTCCTTTTTCCAGTTAACTGACACCTTCGCTTATCAAACCTTCGAAACCTCGGATCAATCCATTTATCTTCTTGTTCTAAATCTGACTCATCATTTTGAGAGTCTGATTCAGAATGCATACAAAGCTCCTCATTGTCTAGCTCAGCTGCCGGGAGGGGCACATACCCAGAGGGGCCTGGCTGCTCTTCCTCGGCTGCTGGGAGGGGAAAACACCCAGAGGGGCCTGGCTGCTAATCCTCATATTCTGACACTTCCCAAGCTGGTCTAGGGACACTCACAACACTATCCCCCCCTCAGGCCCCTCCCCTTGGGGCCGGCGCAGGGGATGCGGTTTGTAGGGAAACGCAGAATGAAAATCCCAAATTAACCGAGGAGCCTCAATATCACGAGCATCGACCCAAGAGCCAGCGGCCGGCCCACCCCCGGTCCAATCAACCAAATATTGGAAGCGGTCGTCGAGCCATCGGGAATCTCGGATGCCGGACACCTCCAACCGGGAAACAGGAACTTGAGCACGGCGAGCTGTCGGGCCCGGATCAGGAGGTCGAAGCGGAGAATCAGGGTTGACAGGAACAAGCAAGGAGCGATGAAACACGGGATGTACACGAAAAGACCGAGGCAAAGTCAAACGATAGGTCACCAGATTGATGACCGTCTCCACAGGGAAAGGACCCAGGAAACGTTGATCAAGCTTGCGGTGAATTCTCCCTGGAAACAAGTACTTGGTGGAGAGCCAAACCCGATCTCCAACAGCTAACGGCGGCGTGTCGCGACGTGAGCGGTCTGCAGCCCGCTTGTAGTCTTCCTTGGCCTTAGTCAAGTGCTGCTTAACCATGTCGTGGACTGACTGCAGTTCGGTTAAGTAGTCTTCTGCAACTGGAACTGGAGAATCGAGGAGCGTGAGCGGGAAAAATCTGGGATGATAGCCGTAGTTGGCAAAAAACGGGGTGGTCTGAGTGGAAGTATGCTGAGAGTTGTTGAAAGCGAATTCGGCCACGGAGAGATATTTGGACCAATCGTTCTGTTGGTCGTTGATGAAACAACGCAAATACTGCTCCAGAATGCCAATCACTTTCTCTGTACCCCCATCAGTCTCTGGGTGATGCGTGGAGGCTAGATTAACTTGGACTTGAAGCGCAGACATGAGTTCTCTCCAGAACTCCGAGGTGAACTGGGTTCCTCGGTCGGACACTATTTTGTCAGGCAAACCGTGTAGCCGGAAGATATGTTGAATGAACAGCTGAGCAGTGACCTTGGCTGTCGGTATTCTTCGGCAAGGAATGAAATGTGCCATTTTGGTCAGCATGTCCACCACTACAAAGACAACGGTGTAGCCGGCAGAAACAGGTAGACAAGTCAAGAAGTCCATGGAAATAGCTCCCCAGGGTCTCTCCGGCATGGGTAAAGGCTGTAATAATCCCGGAGGGGCTCCTGTGGCATGTTTTGCCTGACGGCACCGTACACAGGAATTCACATAGGATTGCACATCATGGCGAAGTCTGGGCCACCAAAAAGTCCGAGACACTAAGTGAAGAGTCTTAAAGAAACCAAAATGACCTGCCGCAGGGTTATCATGGCATTGAGTCAGGATGAGACCTCGGAGTGGGCCTGCTGGAACATATAACAGGTTGCGGAAGCGTAATAGTCCCTCAGACAAGGTCCAAGGTGAGTCGGGACCCACCTCTTGTCTCTTCCGTATTGCAAAGTCATCTAGTTGTTGCGCTTCCCGAATCTGTCGTCGTAGATCTACCGGATCATGCACGGCTGCGATCGATTCGATAGGCAGAATGGTTCGAAGCGGTAAGGGATCCTTGATCTGTAGATACACAGGTTTACGGGACAGGGCATCTGCTCTGTTGTTGTACCCTTTCGGAATGTAGGTGACTTTGAAGTTGAATCGAGCGAAGAACAAAGACCAACGGATTTGACGTTGATTCAATTTTCTGGCAGATTGCAAAAATTCCAAGTTTTTATGGTCAGTCCGAACTTCAACTTGGTAGCGGGCTCCTTCCAGGTGGTGTCTCCAGGTCTCAAAAGCAGTCTTGATGGCCAATAGTTCCTTTTCCCAAATGGTATAATGGCGTTCGGAGGGAGTCAGTTTCCTGGAGTAATAAGCACACGGGAACAGGGGGCCGCCATCTTGGCGTGTTTGAAGTAGCACGGCCCCTACTGCAACATCTGAGGCATCAGCCTCCACTACAAAGGGACGACAAGGATCTGGATACTTGAGAATGGGTTCCTGAACAAAAGCCTTTTTGAGGGTCTGAAACGCCTGTTGCTCGGCATCGCCCCACTGGAACTTAACGCCTTTCTGTAACAGTCGAGTAAGGGGCGCAGTCAAGGCAGAAAATCTCGGAATAAATATCCTGTAATAGTTCGCAAATCCCAAAAGTCTTTGGACATCTTTTGCTTTACATGGTGGTTGCCAGGTTTGCAAGGCCTCAACCTTGCCAGGGTCCATGGCGATGCCTTGTGGAGAAATCACATGTCCCAGAAACTCAATGGTGGTTTGATAGAATTGACATTTCTCTAACTTGGCGTAAAGGTGATGCTCTCTCAAGCGTTGCAAAACTCGCCGGAGATGCTGAAGATGAGTGGCTCGTGACGGGGAATAAATCAGGATGTCATCGAGGTAAACCACCACAAATTGATCTAATAAATCCCGGAAGATGTCATTCATGAAATGTTGAAAGACGGCCGGAGCATTGGTGAGTCCAAAGGGCATAACGGTATACTCAAAATGACCATACCTGGTTCCAAATGCGGTCTTCCACTCGTCCCCCTCTCGAATGCGAACCAGGTTGTAAGCACCCCTTAAATCTATCTTGGTGAAGATGGTCGCTGATCGGAGACGGTCCATGAGATCAGGAATCAAAGGCAGAGGGTACCGGTTGCGCACCGTGATGGCATTGAGCTTGCGATAGTCACAGCATAGGCGTAAATCTCCGGTTTTCTTCTTCACGAATAACACAGGAGCTGACAAAGGCGAGGAAGAGGGACGAATGAAACCCCTGGCCAGGTTTTTGTCCACAAAGTCTTTCAATGCGGCCAACTCGGGTTCTGACATGGAGTAAAGGCGTCCCCTTGGAAGCTTGGCATTTGGTAGCAAATCAATGGCACAGTCATATGGTCTATGCGGAGGCAATTGGTCTGCCTCTTTCTCATTGAATATATCTGCAAAGTCCGCTAGATCGGCCGGCAAGGTGATGTCAGGGTGGGATGGTAGCTGGGCTGCACAAACTTGGCGTACGTGGTCTACGCATTGCAAACTGGGAAATGAAACAAAGTTCTGGGACCACACCACACAAGGATCATGGGTTCTCAACCAGGCTAGGCCGAGAACTAAGGGGAAATGAAGTCCCTTGGTAACATAGAATTGGATGGCTTCTTCATGTTGTCCTATGACCAGGCGTATGGGCTGGGTCATAAACTTGATCGGTCCAGATAACAACTCACGACCATCGATTGTCTCAACCAACATAGGCGGCTTCACGGAGCACAAAGGTATGGCATGCTGACGAGCGAAAGCTTCATTCATGAAATTGGTGGTGGCTCCAGAATCCAACAAGGCGTGGGCCGGAATGCCCTGGGCATGATTTCCCAGAAGTATATTAGTTGCTAGGATCAGATGTCTCGGAGGACCGGGGTCGTTGTCTGCGGAACTGGAACTGGGTTTGGCGCCTGCCCGACCCAATGTTTCCATTAGGCCGGGCTCTGGCCGTTTCCCGGCAAGGTGGCTTGAAACTGCTGAGTGGGAGGCCGAGCTGGAACAGGAGTAGGACCTGCCGTACCACGTCTTTTCTGGGGGCAGGCCATGACGAAGTGACCCATCTCTCCACAATACAGGCACAAGCCCTCAGCTCTCCGTCTTGCCTTCTCAGCCTCGGTCAAATGAGATCTGGCTGCACCAAGATCCATGGGCTCATCTCTGGTCATGGGTGCAGGGCGCCTCTCAGTGTAAGCCGGCCATGTTTGGAAAATATGTCTGGGTGCCGGGATGGGTGGGGTGATAGGTAGGGTCTGGAATCCTCTGCGTGGTGCAGGAACTGGCTTGGCACTTCCGGTGACTGGAACCATCTGTTTGACCAGGCGGGCATCCATGGCTTGCGTTTGCGCCTCCATAGCCAAACAATGTTGGTATAATGCATCCAGGGTCGCGGGTATTACAGTAGTTTTCAATCCATTCAAGATCTGGGAAGACAGGCCATCTTGAAAGATTTCCATGAGAGCCTCCTCATTCCAATTAATTTCTTGAGCTAGGCGGCGAAAATCTGATATATATTCCGCTACGCAGCGTGATCCTTGACGTAGCTCTCGTATCCGCCGGGTGGCATTTTGTCTACGAAGGGGGTCAACAAATTCTCTTTCCATCAGCTGGCAGAATCCTGCATAATTGCGCAGAACAGGATCTTGTCCGTCTATCAGAGGAGACGACCAATCAGCAGCTGGCCCAGAGAGTAAACTTAAAATGAACGCTACTTTTGTTTCATCAAGCTGGAAATCTGCTGGAGTTGAGGCAATGAATGTTTTGCATTGGTTTAAAAAAGCTGGAAATTTACTACGCTCTCCAGTAAACTTATCAGGCAAGGCTAAATAGCATCTGTTTCGTCTGGGAGGGGGGGCTGGGGCTGGGACTCCTGCACCTTGCTGAATCTGCTGTTGCAAATGTCCAATTTGTTGGTGGAGAGTTTGAACTAATAGATGCAGAGCCGGGTTATCAGCGAGGAGTTCCTCCATGACGTCACTGAAAGCTCGGACTAATTTTCGTCTTTGTTTGTTTTTCCAGGTCACGAGCAATCTGTTATGTCTGGCCTCTCTCAGCTCATTAAAATCCACGTAAATATGTCTTTAAGAGGTTTATTTAACACATTTCAAAAGGATTCATTTCAAAGCAAGCTGCTGGCATTTTTTGTTGGCCGGAACGACCAAATCAGATCTATTTACATTTAGATAAACATGCTCTCCTCCTCCTACTTCCCAATTAACTTACTCTTTCTTTATCACATTGTCCAAGACCTCATTATTCTTCGGTAGGTTTTCAAAACACCAGAATTCCAACGCACTGCAAAAGTTTTCAAGCCTCTCCTTGATTAACGTTGCTCGGGAAAGTCTTTCTTTCCCCTTCTAATATAGTGTCCGATACGTCACTTCCCCCCCATTACTTCCTTTTTCCAGTTAACTGACACCTTCGCTTATCAAACCTTCGAAACCTCGGATCAATCCATTTATCTTCTTGTTCTAAATCTGACTCATCATTTTGAGAGTCTGATTCAGAATGCATACAAAGCTCCTCATTGTCTAGCTCAGCTGCCGGGAGGGGCACATACCCAGAGGGGCCTGGCTGCTCTTCCTCGGCTGCTGGGAGGGGAAAACACCCAGAGGGGCCTGGCTGCTGATCCTCATATTCTGACACTTCCCAAGCTGGTCTAGGGACACTCACAACAGATAGATAGATAGATAGATAGATAGATAGATAGATAGATAGATAGATAGATAGATAGATAGATAGATAGATAGATAGATAGATAGATAGATAGATGATAGATAGATAGATAGATAGATAGATAGATAGATAGATAGATAGATAGATAGATAGATAGATAGATGATTGATAGATAGATAGATAGATAGATAGATAGATAATAGATAGATAGATAGATAGATAGATAGATGATAGATAGATAGATAGATAGATGATAGATAGATAGATAGATAGATAGATAGATAGATAGATAGATAGATAGATAGATAGATAGATAGATAGATAGATAGATAGATAGATAGATAGATAGGCAGGCAGGCAGGCAGGCAGGCAGGCAGGCAGGCAGGCAGGCAGACGATGGAAGTATGTGTGTATGGCAAAAGAGAAAATACATACACCAAATGTTGTTTTTTAGAAAAAACAGTTTACAAATCTAAGATGTAAATAACGTAAAAATAAGTCTGAAACATTAAAATCTAAACGCATTGCTCCAAGAAAATTTCCAAATCACACTAAAATGGCATGTAGTTTTTTTACACTTAGCCAATTATGCTTTTGTCAATTTCCTTTTCAAAATTTAAAATTACTGGGATTAAACTCTTCCTAGACGTGACCTTTTGAAAATCTCAATTAATGAGTCTTTTCTTTCACACTGACGCTTTCAAACCAAAGAGAATTGTACTTTCAATGTTGAAAAAGTCTATTCTCACAGCAGTAAAATGGTTGCTTCTTCTGTAGCCTTATGTGATATACAGAGATACCAGATTATCTATTTTGTACAACATTAAGGTTGGAAGACATCATTCAATGATGCCCCACTGTTCAATTTAAGATACCTAACTGGAAAAAGCGCTTTTTAGAGCGAGCTAGATTTCACTTTGAACACCCAATGAGCAGCAGGGTAATCTATTAACAAATAAAATAAAGCATAAAATGAAATAGCTAGAAATGAAGGTATTTCAGTGACACCCACTGAACTATAAGGAAATCTAGGTTCCAGTTTCCAATCAAATCTTCAGGTTGTGGGTTTTAAGGGATGAAGTTTTCTGAACAAACCCGCCACCAAAATTATCAAAAATATATATGTATATCAACCTAAAGCTTCTTAAATGTGGTCTGTACCCACATAATGTCTGGAATCAGAATCATGTAAATGCTATGGAAGAGTTATTATGTCACATACACAAATGTTGGAAATGACCTATGCAGCCTAGCATAGCTTATATATTCATTTTAATTTTAATGCCTCAAGAGGGCTGCAGTCAAACAGAATATATTAATTACAAGGCAATTTATATCTTCTATTTTCTAACATGACAGAGTCTTCAAATATCGATTAACATTCTCTCAAACTGTGAATGATGCATAACTGTATCTTTAAATATAAGCTGAGGGTGGGAGCAGAACAAACTATGCTTTTTAAAATTAAATAAAATAACTGAGCCCTGTTCAGTGCAACAATACTCCATGTTATTTAAACACTTGTCCTTTCCATTTCATATTTCATATTTCACAATTCATTATTCCTTTTCCCTCAAACCTTTAAATTTGAGGGAGTCTTCATTCCTCCCCCACCCCCCAAATTTGCTAAGGGGCAGCAACCCTTGTGTTAATGATAGGTTAAAGTCACAGTAAATTTCATAGATTAAGATAAGATAAGATAAGATAAGGTAAGGTAAGGTAAGGTAAGGTAAGGTAAGGTAAGGTAAGGTAAGATAAGATAAGATAAGATAAGATAAGATAAGATAAGATAAGATAAGATAAGATAAGATAAGATAAGATAAGATAAGATAAGATAAGATAAGATAAGATAAGATAAGATAAGATAAGATAAGATAAGATAAGATAAGATAAGATAACCTTTATTGTATTTTTTTTTAACTGTGGGCACAACGGCACACAACAAAAATGAAATTTAGTTGCCCGCTCTCAAAATGAAACACATACATGACACACACCTAAACATACTATGAACAACATATGTATAGACCCACATCTCTACATATACGTAGCAAATAAATATTAAATACTGTCCATCTTGAATATATAACGGAAGGAGGAAACTTGAGAGTTCACAAGGTTAATGCTGTATGGAATGAAACTATGGCTGAATCTGGATGTTCTGCTTCAGATACCACGGAGCCCCCTCCTCCCAGAAGGGAACAAGGAAAACAGGTTGTGAAGAGGATGTGTAGAGTCCCAGATGATCTTACAGACCCTGCTCAAGCAACGCTTCTGTGCTATGTCCTGAATGGAAGGGAGGGAACTGCCAGTGATCTTTTCAGCCATCTTCACCACTCTCTGCACCACCTTTGACCTGTCCTACCTAAAAGTCTCCTTTAGGAAGAAGCCCTTGATGTCTTCTAAGCTCCCTGAAAAATTGTAATGTATTTATTTGTTCCTTTGTTTTAAATAGCAAGGTAACATATTGCAGAGCAAAATGCTGGCATTCTAAATTATATTCCCTTTCAAGAACACATCTGGCTTCATAGGCTTCCTTTAAAAACAGAGGCATACGGGGCCTGCATTTTAGTACTATGAGTGGAAGCCGCCAAGAAGAAAACTGGAGATAGTATTAACCAGTCTGCTTAAATAAATATTTTGCTGAAAGACAGCCCACTTTGTACCATTTTGTGACAGTAACCAAGATCCAAATGTACGCCAAATAGCTCTCCCCCTCCCCCCAGCTCAGTCTTCCAATTCCTTCTCCTCTAGAAATTGGAATCGGTTTTAGGCATTTTAAGCAGTAATTGAAAAAGAAGAAGAAGTGATTGCTGAGCTATCACACCACTACGAGAAAAGAATCCAGGGAAAATCTTGTTCTTGAAATATCAGGTGAAATACAGAAACAATATTTGCTAGCGATTCCCAAAAGCCCGTTCTTGAAACCTGAATAGAGCAAAACTATCCCTGTAGAGCTAATGACATTATTGAGCAACCTGCCATATTTATATCAAAATGAGACTTGTGTACACGTGAATGCACCCACAGGTGATTTTGTCCTCTTCTGGGTTTTTTTCTTGCTTGTTGCATTGTCTAATCAGAGGATGGGAGGAGTGGAACGCAAATAAGCAATACTGGACATAAACCTAGAAAGCTAGGCAGAGTTGCATCTGAGCAGTTCCCTTTTTCGTCCCTCTCCTATATATATTCAGAAATCTTGCCAAAGTAAAGAAACTATTTGCACCATTAAAGATACACTCTGAGAATCGCTAGGGAAGAGATGTTTTAACTCTTTTTCTTCCATCCAAATTATTTAAACTTTCCTGTCTCTTTGCCCTCTGGAATATGGCCCTTCTCTCCTGGGAATTCAGCCTACTTTCCACCACAATTGTAGATCTAGAAAAATGTGTGCCCAAAAATTGGATTGGGAAAAAAAAATAAGAAATCTGATATAGACAACAGTGGAATAGTTGTAATACCCAGCATGAAGGAAAGAGGTGAAAAAATGATCAATTAAAATGTTTTGTGTACATTTTTTATAATATTTATATGAACAATACAGAGAATTATATATTCTCTTGTTTTTACTGGAAGAAGTATGTTAGAAGAATCCAGCAGCTAGTTCAGGCATTTACTTCCC
The DNA here is from genome assembly GCA_034064705.1 of Bothrops alternatus. Classification (NCBI taxonomy): domain Eukaryota; kingdom Metazoa; phylum Chordata; class Lepidosauria; order Squamata; family Viperidae; genus Bothrops; species Bothrops alternatus. Next base: position 3,416,878 of record JARGCV010000666.1, read on the forward strand.
TTGTGTATTCTTTTGCTACAGTTTAGCTATGCTTGAGTGTTCAATCATCATAGCCCTACTCTATTCCTAACAAAAGCACAAATTCTATATAAACCACAATAGTAAAAGTGACTTTTTGCTTCTCTCCTTTGGTGACATCCTTCAGAGGTTTACCCAACTGGATCAAATATGACAGGAGAGCCAAAAAGCTCATTCCAAACTGTCTTTTGAGAGGGACAGCTCATAATGATATGTATAATTATTCCCTAGAATGACCAGCATGATGAAAATTCAGATACAAAATCTGCTCCCATCAAGGCTCAATTGGGAGCTGAAAAAAATTACAGAACTCAAGGTCAGCCTAAAAAAACCACATTGCAAAAGACTAACATAATATCAGAGAAAGTACCTGGTTTTTAGATTTTTATTTTGTCCCTTGAAATATGAGCATGTGTCTATATTGTATACATGTTGCCCTGTTCTATTTCCCATAAGTTTAGAAATAGCCAGTTTGCTCTACTTCAGGTGAAAATTAAATGTATTCAATTCATTACAGAATTGAAAATCTGAATAGATCTCATTTTCTGAACAGAAGCCAAATTTCTCATGTGGATACACCCTATAAATTGTCAGAGTTTTAATCAAATTATCTTTAAATAAGCTCTCCACGTTTAAGCTTTGCACAATCCCAGTAAATATGAAGAAGACAAGCTTTACTCTGCATAAATATAGACAGCTTTATTAAGCATCACTGTAATCTAACCACATTCCTGCATGTTATTAACTTATTTAAGTATTCCTTCTATTCCAACCTTGGCAACTGTAAGATGGATGGACTTCAACTCATACCGTAGAATCCCCTAGCCAGCCCTAAAGTTACCAAATCTGGGAAACACTAAGAAACAGTGATCAGCATTTCTTTAAGAGTATGGAACCATTCGCTGCATTGTTTCAAACAGCCAAAGTTTCAATGCATTTCCAGTTGTTTTTGCTAGGATATTTACAACTTCTGAGCATAACACAGGTCTCAATAACCCAGCTTTTCATTTCCAAATGTTATTGCTCATTCTGCAGCCTCTGAGTTCTCCTTCTCTTCTTTCCTATGTTATCTGTTTCCCAACTTCTCCCACCATAGTAATTTCTAAGCTCTGAAGGTCATCATTATGAGTTCAACATCAAAAGAATAAGCCCTGGTCCCTGATCAGAGATATATTCTTATTGTAGACAGGACTACTTCTAACGCAAAACAGAATCTGGCACAACATATGCAAGTGTCTATCCTGTATTCCCAAGCTCATAAACATAACTTGCAAGCATGCTAAACGATGTTCAAGAGCTGCAACAGATGTTCACCTTAATGTCACTGTAAAGCTCTATAATGCCAGGATTTGCCACTGCCTTGTGCCAAGATTTTATTATCATCTAATGAGACTGGACAGATTAGCCTGAAGAATATTTAGAAAGAAATGTTTTGAAGTGGAAAGTGAGTAAATGGAAAATGCATTTCATTTTAATAAATGATGACTCACCCTTGTTGTTGTTGTTGTTGTTGTTATTTGTTGTGATGGTGGTAGACTGGAAGATTTCTCCTAATTTCTCCTAATAGCCAGGGGAACAAAAGAAAAAGAGTCATAAAAGGGCCAAGTTTGAAGACCCTTGGTATAACCCATTGAACTAATCAGTAGGGTTGATAAAGCAAACTAAGTTATGGACAGTTTGTCCATAGTTTTGTTGAATTAAGTACTATTGACTGAATTCAAACACACCAAAGCAGAAATAAACACATCATATTTGGGCTCATGCTACATATAAACCCATGATTGACTTTGTGCAGATCATGCTGTTCCATGAAGGGTTAGTCAGAACAGGCAACCTTATTCCCCCCTGTTCCAGTTGCTAGTTTAGACCAACATAATATTTCACCATTACAGTTCAATTTTGTGCCCTATAGAAAACCAACCAATTCAAATATATAGTATAGGAACATGGATAAACATTTGAACTCTTGATAATTGGCCAGCCATCACCTATTGAACATTTAAATTAATTTTAAAACACATGATACATGTCTATTTCTACTGTAGCATCTCCCCACAGGTGGGATCAACTTCCTACATTTTTATCATTCATCATCACTATTATTGGAGAAGATTTTGCAGCTATTAATTCAGTTGTGTGTACAAATGACATGAACCATTCATTTACTCCTATACACCTTCTGATGCCAATCTAGCTTTCTTAGATTAAAGCCAGGATACTGAACATTCATTCCCTCCAATCTAAGCATTAGCCATCAAAAGCTCTTTCAGACTTATCATTATATTATTTGAGTGAGTTTTAAAAGAAAATAAATAAATGTTTGAAACCACTTCTATTACTGTACTTAATGGTATAGTTTCAGTTTAGAAATCCAGTCAGAGGTCAGATCAGCTGACTCATTGAATAAAATTGACTTTCTAAATTGGATACTTGTTTTGGATAAAATTGAGTCCATCACTTCTAAACAGTCTGATGGATCCCCCATGTTTTTGGAAGGGATCAGCTCATTTTGACAATCTAGTTTGGGAATCCCAAATAAATTAATGCTTTAACTGATCTGCTTCAGTCTCTGTACTCCCTGAATTTTTGTTCTGACCATGCCCACTTCTATCCAAGCCAAATGGTCTCCTTGCATCCAATCCCTTCATTTTAAGGTATACAATCTCATCTTCTAACCCAATTTTTTCAAAAGTCTACTCAAGTGAAAAGAAGAATGTTCTATTTTGCATCATCTGAGAGTTTCTCTTTTCATGTATTATAAATAGTTTTTCAAAGCGACACATGCTGTATATTGTTGTGAGTTCAATATTGCAAATTTAATCATTCAGTGTCAATTACACTGTGGCAGGATTGTGACTTCAACAGTAATTTATGAACTTTAATTAAACTGATTTCCAGCTAATTTTTGGAAAATATCCCTCCAATTACAGAGGGCATCTGTTAGAATGAGAGCTCTGGCAAATGCCTATTTGCTTTAAAGACTAGGTGCATTGTACAATTAAGCATGTATTATGTTTCAATGTATTTGGGAGAACATTGATGACCGTGATGTGTTAGAAGCTTAGGGGATTGTGATAATAAAGAGTGAGAGGGGGAAAAAAGAGGGGAATTGTACATTAAGAAAACAGTACAGTTCATTATCTTCATTAATGGAGGCCACTTTACAATCCCTAATGGATGAGATCATTATATCCCAAAGGACCAGTGACTAACTTGAGGAATGAAGGTGAGGCAGACAACCTACACTCAGAAAAGCTGATTTCCATCTTGCTTCCCAAACAAGAATAAGTGAAGATGGATAATATCATCTGTGCAATGATTGTGTCACCTAGTTGGGTAATGAGCCACATGGTACAGCAGTCAGAATGTAGTATTGCCAACCAACTCTGCCAACAGCCTGGAGTTCGAACCTGCAGGGACTCAAGATTGACTCAGCCTTCCATAAAATGAGGACCAAGATTGTTGGGGGCAATATGCAAATGGTGTTTACATTGTATACTGCCCGGAGAGTTCTGTAAAGCATTATGGGACACTATATAAGTCTAAGTTCTGTTGCTAATGAAAAGTCTGCAAGAAAACCCACAGTTTTCTCACAGTTCAGCCCTGAGCTACAAATATTCTATCAGTACAGGTGAAGATGGAGCACAAGATTCGAGGTCTTTCTTCTAAAACTTATCTTGTTAAAGAAAGGGAAGGCCTCTTTCTAAAGAAGAGTGTCCCACATTTTCCTAGTTGCTGGAAAACTTATATGCAAAGTTATTGTTACTTTTCTCAGTTCTAATTACTAAGACATGGGCATTAACCCAGGCCGGAGTAATGTTTAATGGCAAGCTTCCAGCATGGAATTTTCCGGTGTCTGCTGACAGTCATAAAAAAAGAGCCTGCAAATCTTTTCAATGCAGAGTCATTAGAGCTCATACAAAGGGCAAACTACTTGACACTTTGCAGCCGATGCACTGAACAAAAAGCCAACTATCATATTAAGTAGAAGGAAAGCACCAAAGGGAAACTAGAAACAGTAGCTTGTGGGAACGACTCAGAAGCACATAATGGCTGTTGGCTTTTTTATGTAATTGCTTCAACAAAGTGTATAAACATTTTCTCACCAGCCTTTCTCCTCCCTGTGCAGGAACAACAAGAACAACAACAACAAAAGGCTATAGTTGTTCACCAGCTTCCTATTCTCCAACCATACTAATTTTTCCCCCCAACCTTTCATTTCCTCTGATAAAGCCAGCTGGCATTTTACTTTGCTACTGCTTAACTTGCAGCAGCTTTCCCTGATTTACAGCCAAACACCCTCAACCAGAAAGCAATTTTTAGTAATTAGTAGCTGGATGCCTCAAAGACAAGAGCGGTTGAGTTCTTCTAATTTTGCAAAGTTGATTTTATTTGTCTGCCTTTGCTCTCCAAATAAACTTCAGTAGTGTTAATGGTTGCAGAGCCATTTGCAATTACTGGGATTGCAATACTGGGAAAGGGAGAAGAGCAAAAGGAATTGAGTTTCACACCAAGTCTCCTCCTCTTCCTCCTCTTTTGTACTTATGGTTTTTATTGAGGTAATTTAGTTGAAAGGCACTCAGGTGTTAAAAGAGATTAACAAGTAATGAGATCAGCTCTTTTCCCAGGTCTTCAAGATACACTACTCTTCTTTAATTTGTCAGGATCTCTGGGCAAGAATAGCTGGTTTGGAAGGGAAGAGTGTTGGGCTGTAGCTTAGCTGGATATCCTGGAATCTGACATTGGATTATTTGGGTCTGAAACTCTCTGAACTTAAAAGCTTGGACTATTTTGTTCAGTAAGTAGAAGCAGCTGGGACAGCTTCCTATTAGTTATATAAAATCTGGTTGATGCGATGATTTTATATTGGTTGCCAGTCACTTATTCTCTGCTGGAATGTAGTCCAGATTTTCAAGAAGAAGTAAACCACATCTTTAGTGGCAGTAAAACAAGTGGCCATGCCATCACACAAGGGAGGCAACTTCCTCCAATCAGATGGCGCTCTGTGGGCTTAGTCCCGCCCACCCCCTCGGCCATCAATCACTATACTGAGGTGGCTTCCCGGGGCCTCTTGTGGCTCCAGCCTGAGCTGCGCTGATGAAAAATGGGTCATAGAAGGCGGCTTCAGTGGGACTGGCAGCATCCTTGGGGCTGCATGATTCTCCAGCACCAGGCAGCATCTTGGGCCTGCTTTGTTGCCATCCAGGTGGCATCACAGGCCAGCAATATCCTCCTGCATCAGGCGGCATGGCAGCAGCATGTAAAGAACCCACACATGTCCTGGGCTGTGGAGGTTACCATTATTTTTTTGTGTATAAGATGCTGCACTTGTCTAAGACGCACCTGATTTTTGAACAGGGTGTTTGCAGGAAAAAATAGTGTCTTATACACGGAAAAATGCGGTAATATATTAGCAACAAATGTTTAAAGAGCAACTGAGGAAAAGAAGATGCTTGGAAGTGCAGTGCCAAAGATTTCATAATTGCACTGATCAAACATGTTCCTGTAAGGTGATAGTATATAGTATAATAGTTCTGTGTTTCTCCTCCTTGACATTAATCACTCAGTTTTATCACATCAGTATAACTTCCTTTTTCCCCTTGTATATCCCAAAGGAGTGTCAAAATTCCTAGAGTGTCTTGTGGATTCTCTACTAAAGGCAGAAATTACACAAATGGTAAAATTAGTAGTGCCATAGGAGAAGATATCATAGCATACTTGTGATTAAGAGAATAGGAATATTAATGATACATTTGCTACTTGGCAAATATTTGTCTGTATTTGCTTTTTGGCTGGAAGGGAAAAAGTGAAATGCAAGCCATGCATTTTTCTGGTCACTGTTCTACCTCTAAAACATTGGAGAGAATTTGGCATTTAATGATATGCAAAGTGTTGTTCCTGCTTGATTGTTGCTTAGTATGTATGCCTTCGAGCATGACTTGAAGTAATTTAACAACGGGAATAACTGGCATTTGAGAAGAAACTAATTTCATACAAAGGCAGACTGCAAGCACAAGCTTTGTTCATTAAAAGTTTCCTTATTCTATAAAATGTTGGGTATCAGCAGGATGGCCATGCAGTTTACTTTGTAGACGGTCATGTATTGACCTCTACAGATACTCTTCTTGTTAAGTGACCTCCAATCATTGGTTTGAAAGTTATAGTCAAACTTCTGTTGTGCTCCATCCTAAAATTGCTGTTCCATTGTTACCTGAAGTCTAGTTCTTCTTTTCTGAAAGGATGTCAAGAAACTCTCTGTTTTGGATTGACATTTTAGCACTTTAAACAAACGAAAATCATTGTGACCATGTCACTAACTGAGATGTGCACTGCTGCCTTGGTGGTCTTCCGTGAAATTACTTGGATATTTTAAGGTGACATTATGGTACATTCCAATTGCAATGTAAAAAAAAATATCAGCCAAATAAAAAGGATATTGTAAACTTTTAAGTATAACAGCATTAGGTCCAAGACTACAGACAATGACTGCTTTCCAAATTGATAATAGTGGAAATGTTAGTGATGAGGGTTATCATTCCTGGACACCTTCCCCCAAAATACCTATTATAGTAGAACATGATACGCAAACATAGATGGAATGTATAGATTCATCCTTCTGGCTTCCTTGAGCAGAAGTCCCTAAATTCCTTTGTTACAATCCCTACTATATCACGCCACTCTCCTGGAGACATCATTTTCAGTATTCTGCCCTCAAACATTTTTCCAAAGAAAATCTCTCTGCAAATTACTCAGAACAATGTGAGGCAATGAGTTCTTCTCCCCTTCTTCAGTTTTAGTAACTGAATCAACCAACCAATTAGAGTCCTTTCAGAGTGAAGGTGCTGACTCAATAGCAATTCAAACCTTTATTGCGTATATCAAGTGCCAGAAACTAATCCAGAGATGAAAACTAAAAAAATGTTTTGTTTTTTTAGCCAGACATATCAAACTTTAGCTTTCCTACAATTCATTTCCATCTGAACATCTTGGGACAAAGTTTCTCCCTTTTCACTAAACTGGGGAACAGTGGGGTGAGATTGGATGACAGAGATTTCTAGCTATCTTGTGCTTTTTGTAAAATTTTAAGTTAGTCAGTGCTAGAATCAATATCCAAGACAGTCTTGAGTATCCAAAACTGAACATGAAAATACATAGCAGTCTAGGATCATAGTTTTTTTTTTATGGACTTTTATATATTCTGGAACTCTCCATGATCTAGATTCTACATACAGTAGCGTGAGATCTTATGATTTCTAATTCAAAGCTGTTTTCCTTCTTTATACAGTAAAATGGAGATAGATGAGTATGTTATGATCCAAGCTGATAGGAATATGTGATGCAGCTTTCACTTAAGTTTTATAAAGCCAGCTATAGGGTTATTTGTAAACTGGACTATTTACTCTCTAGCCAAGGTTAAAAATCTGTATCACAAGGATAATAATTTCTGTCTGAAGCCCATAATAATTAGCTAGCATACCATTGATTGATTTGGTTATTTAGTTAGATGATACATGAGCTACCTGTTTCTTTAATTTCTTGTTTTGCAAATATAAGACATCCAGTACTGTAAATATAATAGACAGGCAGCAAAAGATAGGCAAATGAATTACTTTTCGATAATGTCACAAACTGTGACAAAGAGAAACATTTCTTCAACTTGAGTGGCAGGGTTTTTTCCCTACAACATGAGGCCCATCTACTGTATATTAAGCTTGACTAAGTTTGACTAAGGTTATAGAACCTCAATCAACCGCTAGACATCAATAGAAGAAGACAGAGCAATCTTGCCATCGGGTGTTTGCCTGGATTTTTACAATCCAGATCTGGTTCTTTAGTTTAAAATATTTGTTTATTTTTATTATTATATTTATTTGCCACCCATCTCATTTCAAATGACTCTGGGCGGCTTACAACAAAATATTTGATTTAAATTAAATTTGTTTTGGGTATTGGGATAAATGTACATAATGAGAAGTTAATAAGAAAATATTTCCAAGATTATTTTTTTTAAAAATGAAGATCTTTATATTTAAGCTAGAAGAAAAATCTACAAGTTTTAAGAAGATGACTTAGAATTCAATTTATTCTTTTTCTTTTCTTTTCTTTTCTTTCTTTCTTTTTTTTTTTTTGAGTGCAACATTTTGCAGTCACTTAAACAATCTCTGATTTGCTGGTAGTTTTCTTCTTTGTTCATTAAATTACCATCCTAGATCTTCAGCAACATGTCTGGATAATAGCTGGGAATAAAAAAAAAGTGGCTCTACATAATTATAGTAATTCAGACAAAAAGTGTGTTATTCCCTCAAAACCAAATTAAGTTAAAAAAATTAAGTAGGAAGTTCAACTGCAAAGCAGCAGTAGAAGTTACTGGACAGAATTTATACAGTATGATAGAGAAATGTTAACAGGACGTAAACAGGATGGAGAATCTGTAGTGCTCAATTGTGAGGAAGGAAGGAAGGAAGGAAGGAAGGAAGGAAGGAAGGAAGGAAGGAAGGAAGGAAGGAAGGAGATAAAAATATAATCTTATCAATAACCTAGTGCATATACCACTTTGGATTAAAATCAAATTCTTCCAAAGATGGAAACACAAAGGAATAATCAAGTAGCAAAATCCAAGATCAACCCAGAGTTCACATGTACTATTCTATTCATTTTTTTATTCTATAAACTGGATTGCCACCTCTGTGAAATGGGAGAAAGTATATTAAGAAAATTAAGTTTGGGATGCCACTGGCAGGCAACACATGGGAAACTCCTTGTCACATTCCACTGAACAAGAAAAAACAACTAGCAAACAAAAACATTCATAGGTTATTCTGAAGGACACAGATTAGAGACAATATAGTACAACATAATACACCAATTACAATGCTAGTATTCAACTTACTGAACTCCATTAGATTTAGAAGACTGGGAAATTTGTGATCCCATATCAATTGCTTTAGCAGGACATTATTGTCTTTGCATACAACCACTAGGTGGGGAATATAGAAAAATGATCTCTTCATTTGTTTGTTTGTTGTATTATTTTTCAAAGTCATCTTCTCATTGCAAAAGCAATTTTAAGCAGCCTTGGGAAAAATATATAACACAATCCTTCTGTAATTTGAGACACTTCTTTTCAGGCAAAATTGCTATGATCTCTTGATTTAATAACAACCACTCCCCATCTCCAGACTCTAAAGATTTCTTTACTCATAAGCCTCATACATCTGTGGCAAGTTTTTGGCAGGCATTATCCACAACTGCCTGCAAACATAGTCTAACATAGAACACTGCCATGTAAACTATGTGTCCTCTTTGAATGAGGCTATCAGATTGATATAAATCAGACCGGATTGTTGTCAAAAGCAAAATGCCATAATGATACAAAAATGACAAGTAGGTCATAGCATTCTGATATTACAGTATTTTATTGTCTCCCCCCATTAACAGATGGCCACAAATCAGATTCTGAATAAGAATTTTGGATGGCACAGAGTGAGGAACAAATTGATCTATTTATGTAATAAGTCTTGCAAACCATTGGAAAAGGCTCGGGTTTTTTCATATATAGGACAGACATAATTGATTCAGTACTCTTTGCCTATAAAACAATGCATATTTACGATATACCTAGAAGAAAGGTGTTGAAATAGTTGCCTCATCCCTGTATAAGTCTTGCTTTGTAAAATCCCACCCTCCTGTCTTTGCACCAATATTTGGCCTTTTAAGAAAGCATTGGAAAGCATTTATGAAAACCCTGAAATGATTTGTTCTTAACCTTCATATGAATGTTTATTTGACTGGTAATGTGCAAAATCTGTTGGGCAAAATATAAAGTTTAATGAATAAGTAAGTTAAGTGTTGTTGCATGTAGAAAGTTGTGTATATTGTATTTTCAAATGCATAAATAAATGTGTTGAGTTCATACACACTCCAAGCTATAAATCAGTAACTACAGATTTAGAGGTGCTTGTTTGTACGAGAAAGGGAGGCAGAGCTTGGGGTGGAGTCAAGAAAGTAATCAGCCTAGAGTCATTACATTCCCACAAGCAGTCTAATCCAATGCCTCCTAAATTCCATTAACACTTATCTAGTGCCATCAGTTGACTAGATCCTTGTGTATAAGCATGAGTAATAAATCAGCTTAACTACAACTTAATGTGGTCCTGATACTTTGCATCGAACATTGTTATTATTAAAGGTACTGAAATAAATTAAAGAAAGGGATTGGATTTCATTACAACTCCAATCATTGTTACAAACAGGGGCACCTGCATTTCACAGCAGAAAATAATAAAATTAATACAGTGAATACCAAGAATGACTCCTGCTCTTTATCTCTCAATAAACCATGCAATTCTTTGCAAATTCACTGATACATTTATTCCATTTTAAATATTTATGTGAGTGAAGTTCTCTTATTAAAAGTTTGCCCCGGCTTGTTTTTTTTTTTAAAAAAGATAATACTTTAAAAATAAATGATATTTAAATAGGAATAGCATACCTCCTTGAAAACTCATAAGCTTGTTGTAAACTTACCTCCACTAGGGGGCAAGACTATCTCATTTTAGTATTGTAAGTAAACTATGAATACCATTTCTTAACTTACTAAGACTTTCCAATTCAGAGGCATGTGGACTAAGTTAATCAAAGAAACATGTTGCTAGATGGAGGCCTGTTTTTGTTTTGATCTAGTAGCAGCTTCAAAAGCTGTTGCTGTAGCACCAGAACAAAAACTTGTCTAGATGTGTCAGCTTCCACCAGTATCCTCCACTGTGAGCATGTAGATTCACCAGATGTTCCAGATATGCATGAAAAACATACATGTTGCTAATATTGATACAAGGAAAATGAATTTGTTACTCCTTCTTTGTAGTTGTATTTAATTTTGTGCAAACTACTGCAAGGAACAGAGATTGCAAAATAAGTTTATGATTCAAAAGTAATATCTATGCCTTTAACTGATTTATTCACTGTTTATTCTGTCTTTTGACAACCCCACCCACCCTCCACCATCAACAAGCAAAAATATGCAATTATTCGCCCTCTGATACGCTTCTGCTATTTGATTCTGATCCTTGGCTCCTGACCACAAAGAGGTTTGTGGCTATGTTGTTTTGGTTTAATCAATAAAACAACTCTGTAGTCCAACTCTGCTTCTACTCATGAGCCTGAAGCAAAAAGATTCACAATATATATGTATCCAATTTTAGAAAAGCTTTAGAGGTGTACACAGACTCTTCATATGAGGGCTGGTCATGACTGGGACGTGAATTTTTAGCTGTAGAGCATTGATGAGAAAACATTTATACATGTGTACTATTATCATACTCCCATAACATTTTATCTGCAGTTCCTTATCCCTTACACATATGCATTATTTCTCCACAATGGCCAACCCATGAACAAGAGAGAGGCAATTCTGCCACATGGGTGAGCAGTAGGAATGCATAGCTGCAGAGTAGCCCAGTAATATGGAACATGGCTCACTTTCATGGCTATTCCTTCACTGAGCTTGCAGGAGAGTTGCATAAGTCTGCTTTAGTTATGAACTTCATGTCTGTATTTACAATGTTAGACTGATAAAACTGATCCATTCTTAGGGATTTTGTAAAGTGAAACAAAGTTAATGAGGCATTATATAAAGCATCGACTGCACAGACAAATGTACTAATTACCCATTTTTCCTTACAAAAACATTTCCACTGTTTCTACTTTAAATGCTCCTAAGCTCCTGTCCTCCACACTAGACTCACTTCTGAATATTGCTAGTCACTCTTTTGAATTCAGTGAAGGGCATCATGGCAGATCCACTCTCACAATTCTGCATGCAGGCAGTCCTGAGCCCAGAATTTTTAATTCATTGCATTTTTAAGTCACCACTCGATTTTATGACCCTTTTTATGATGTTCATCAAGCAAGTGAGAATGCAAAATGTGGTAATGTGACCACAGGATGTTGTAACTGGTGCAGTGGTTAGAATTCAGTATTGCAGGCTGACTCTACCCATTGTCAGGAGTTTGATCCTGATGGGGCTCAAGGTTGACTCAACCTTCCATCCTTCTGAGGTCAGTAAAATGAGGACCCAGATTGTTGAGGGCAATATGCTAGCATTTTAAACCATTAGAGAGGTCACGGGTGTTTGTATGTAGGTCTTTGGTTCTTCGGGTTTTCTCCAACGTAGAATTTGAAGTGTCTTGGTGACGTTTCGACGAAGTCCCATTCGTCATCTTCAGGCTGGTGCTTTCGGCTTCGTGCTTCTAGGAGCAATGTGTGATTGTAGCTGTTTCTTCCTTTAAACTGCCAGTGGAGGTTTGAACTGATTGGCTGGAAGCCAATCAGAGCACAGCCAACCCCCATCCAATCAGAGCACAGCCAAGCCCCTAACCAATCAGAACACACCTCCACCCAATCAGAACACAGCCAAGCTCCCAGCCAATCAGTTCAAACCCCCACTGGCAGTTATATATATATATATATATATATATATATATATATATATATATATATATATATATATATATATATATATATATATATATATATATATATATATATATATATATATATATATATATATATATATATATATATATATATATATGTTCTGTCTGGCCCCTCTCAGCTCATTAAAATCCACATAAATATGTCTTTAAGAGGTTTATTTAACACATTTCAAAAGAATTCACTTCAAAGCACGCTGCTGGCATTTTGCTGGCAGAAACAGCCAAGTCTCATTTATTTACATTTAGATTAAAACATGCTCCTTCCACACCTTCGAATTAACTCACTCTTTCTTTATCACATTGTCCAAGGCCTCATTATTCTCCCGTAGATTTCCAAAACATCAGAAGACTGAATTCAAACGCACGGCTCCAGATATCAGGCTACTCCTTGATTAACGTTGCTCGTGACAAAGGCGTAGTCTCTCTGTCCCCTTCTAATATAGTTTCCGATACGTCACTTCCCCCCATTACTTCCTTTTCCCACTTAACTGACACCTTCGTTTATCAAACCTTCGGAATCTCGGATCAAGCCATCTATCTTCTTGCTCCAAATCTGACCCCTCACTTTGCGAATCTGACCCAGACTGCCTGTAAATCTCCTCCCTGTCTGTCTCAGCTGCCGGGAGGGGAAAATACCCAGAGGGGCCTGGCTGCTCTTCCTCGGCTGCCGGGAGGGGAAAACACCCAGAGGGGCCTGGCTGCTGATCCTCATCCTCTGATACTTCCCAAGCTGGTCTAGGGACACTCACAACAATATATATGTATATATATATATATTGTTTAAAATTGTTGATGCTTTAACCTATTGAGCCACAAGTTCTCTCCCGCTTTGTCAGTAGTCAGGGAGTAAGGATATGTGTCAAGTATCCTTACTCCCTGACTACTGACAAAGCGGGAGAGAACTTGTGGCTCAATAGGTTAAAGCATCTGCTTAGCATGCAGACTGCCCAGGTTCGAATCCCGGAAGGGTGAGTTCTGACTGAAGAGAGTTAAGAAACTCGAAATGGCTATATCAGAAATCCCTTATTTCTTTGTCAACAATTTTAAACAACATATATATATATTTGTGCTTGCAAGATGGCTCTGGGTTGAGCTGAAACAAGCAAAAGGAAAGAATGATTCCTTCCTCCCATATTTGGGTTTACAGGGTGCAATCTAAAAAATAAACACTTGACAATTGCCCAAAGTGTGATCATGTGACCACATAGTTTGTGCAGCAAGGACGTTTTTGAGTCTGTCATAACTCTAAAGCAATTGGTTATAGGTTAAATACTACCTGAATTAATCATGCCAAGCAACAAAAACAAGAAAAGGAATTAAGGCCAAGTTGCACACATGGTCAGAAGGCCTCTTGTATATTAGTTTATGCTGTTGGCACCAGCAGGTAAACCAAGAAAGTTTCCTTGGGGGGGGGGAACCGAAGTAACATGAAGATTGGCAAGCTGCAGGATGTCTGTTTTGACTTATTTCAAATTTGATCATTTAGTTGTCTCCTTCAATGTTTACTCATGTAAAACAAACAATCAAAACTGCTTTTCACAATGTCCCCAAGAGTCCCTCTGAATATATCCACACAGAAACATTTTCTGTACTGCTCGAGCTGTCCAGAGGCGCCATATGTTCTAACAATTGCTTACTACTCTCCAGTTTTTTTGCAGCAGTCCCAGGTTACTCACTGTTCCAAATTGTTTGTCTTCTGGGGATCACATTTTAAACGTTAACAGGCAAGTTCCTAATCTTATTTTTTTCCCCATGCTTTTATGTTATTATTTTCAGTGAGTACTCTAAAAATTAAGGCCGTGGTCCTATATCAGGATTTTGAGGATGTTAGCTCTGCAGCAGCAGCATCACAGGTCCATGAGGATCAAGGAAAGAGAAATTCCCACCAGTGCTGGTGCATTAGAGTTTCCCATGGTCCTTTCACTTGAAATAGTTGTGTTACGGCACTGTAACTCTTTAGGAGTATGAGAAAGAGATACACATACTTTGCTCCTATCAAGTCACACCATCAAATACGTTTGTAAGCATGGAAGATGACAGAAGCATGCATTGTTATACAGAGGGTGAGATAAAGCACGTCCTAAGTTAGCTGGCACTTTCTGGAAAATTGCAAGAAGTTAGTGGGAAGCAGAAAATGGGGGAAATTGTGTTTATTTCATCTCTTAATAAAAATTTGAATTAGATTTACATATGCTAAATAACCACTTCAAAAGAAAGAACGGGCAAGTTTTCTGAAAGTTACAATTGCCTATTCTCTCCCTCCCTCCCTTTTTCTCTCTTGAAAAACTGGTGCATTCATGAAAATAAATTTTCAAAAAAGTATTGCGTAAGGAGAGGGGTGGGGGAAGCCTTTTTAAAAAGGTATTCTTGGGAGAAATGGATACCAAGACCCATAATAAATATATATAAATATATATTTATATAAATATATAAATATAAAAGATAAATAAAAATAAAATAAAAATAAAAATAATTTTAAAAAAGAAAAGACAACTGATCTGCCAAAAACAGGGAAGGGGAGAGGCAGGACAGAACATGACCCATTCACTCATTTCAACTAAGGGAAAGCATTTTTACTCATTATGGTGACACCTATTGTATTGACAGACCAGATACAGTTCCATCAATTTTAGGACAATATTTTGAAACCCATTGTGTTGAACCCCATTATGAATACATATTCAGCAATTCAGTGTATGTGTGTCTTCCTCCATTTAGAAATAGCAGGCTACTGAATTTTACCCATAGGACAGATTATATAAATCTACCCTTATGCCTCTATGCATTTTCCTATTCATAGAATGCAAAATATCTTTGTGTATAAACTAATATATATTAAAAATTTGCTTTTAAAGTCCGAATAATATTTTTGCTTTGGATTTCCCTCTCTGAAAAAAAACCCCATAAATAAAATTGAGTATTCATAGCAATAAGCCTTATTTACTGATCGCCTGCTGTGATGAAAATAACCTTAATATCCTCTGCTGAAAAACGCATTTCCATTTTGTGATTATTTTTCTTCACCTGAATATTCCTGACTCTCTCAGACAAAATGCTTTATTTTGTACGATGGGACTTAGAAATCCAAAAAAAAAAAAAATGATCAGAAGCTGCAGCATATAATTTTGAGTCCATTTTTATGTATATTTATGCTAAGCCTAAATCATGTTCTTGATTTCCATAAGCAGCCGGCATGAGATGGCCACCTTCTGCCACATTCCTTTTTTTTAAAAAAAAAAAATGTAGACAGCTTTGAGGAACAAAATTGATAGGTACGGGATGAACAAAAGAATACTGATGACATGCGCACCAAGTAATGTTTGATCAAAAAAAGTGGAGAGCATCTCAGGTGGTCAGTCCAAAACTTCAGCTGCTTTGCAAAAGTTTGCAGGATATTAAAAGGAAAAAAGAAAAGAAAGAAAGAAAAAAAAATATGGGACGTGTGTGTATGAAGGAAACATCCAGCCTGTTTTTTATTATTTATTTATTTATTTGTTTAGTAGACTTTTATACCGCCCCTCTCCCGTATGACTCGGGGCGGTTTACAGCCAAATTTAAAACGTAACAATAATAAATATTTAAAACAGAATTAAATAACCTAGGCTGTACTAAAACCCAAATTAAACCCTAACTACTTAATTATATCTCGTAAATTGGTTCTGATAAGTATCAATGGTGCTGGGCTTATACCTGCCTTTATTTGAGGAAGCGGAAGGATGGTCAGTAATTTTATCAATGGATTATGTGTTACAAAATTGTTGGTCCATTCACTAACTATGAATAGATCTTAGCTCCTTTCTCTGTTTCTCAGACTGTTCTATTAAACCAGACATGTCAAACACAAGGCCAGATGCGACCCGCGAAGTGGTTTCATGCGGCCCGTGAAGCCATCCTGGAAACCGTGAGGGAACGGCCCCCGTTGCCTTGGCCCTGGCCCAGGCCGGCCGGGAGCCAATGTACAATTTTGTGGTGGCCATCTATGCTGAAACGCATTCAGTGTTAGCTCCACAAGGCCATCTGGAAACAGCGAGGAACCAGCCCCTGCCGCGTCAGCCCCACCCCCTGGATGCATGCTGGGGAGGGGTCACCCTTTGTGAGGAATGAAGAAATGGACCATGCCTTGCTATTTACTAACAGCAAAAATGTTTGCTTTCAAAAGTGATGAGAAATCAAATTCCTCCCCACCCACCCAAGAAAAGGGTTGGCTTCTTTTTTGAAAGTGGGTGACTCAAATCAAAATTTATCTCTGAATCTAATCATTCATTTGGCTCAAAGTACCAAAGTGAATCAGTTACTTTTAATAAATCTAATTGTTTTGGCACATGTGAAGAAAATACTTTTTACAAATTGAATATTTTTATTAAAAAAAAATTAAAAGTACTAAAAGAATTGAAATGTGACAATCTGGGTCAAACACCAGGAAAAGCAGAAAATCCAAGCAGTTTAAATAGATATAAAGATTTATTGCAAGCTCAATCTCTCTACAAAAATCTGAACAACTGATGATCAAAGTATTTGGCAGTAGATAAGAGTCAAAGGAATTCAAGGTAGTCTGGACTTAGATCTGGACGGGGCTCGTGACTAATGACATGTTTGACCCCTCCCTCGAGCTCAGCCTGGTCATCTCCTACATGATTTGAAAAATCCATGTTTAATCTATTCTGATTTCCGCACCAATGTTCCAAATTTAATGTGATCTAATCTAATCTGCACATTGCTGGTAATTTATTTAATTGAACACTTTTAAATGAGCAAAATGTTAAAAATAACACTGTACATTGTATATTTTAACACATAAAAATATACAAGAAAGTCTTTAATTTTAGTCAAGTTATTTGTCTGTCAACATCAAGAAAAGGTAATTATCAACCAATGAACTACAGAAACTTACAACTTTCCCATAGTTTATAAAGGAATGGCTGCCATTTTCTAACACTTGTCACATTTAGCTATTTGAATGTGTGATTAGGCCATGATAAATTAATCAGAATAGAGACCAGAAATGTACAGTTTGTATATAGATATATGTAATTAATGTACAATATGGACTGAGATGTCAGTCAAAGACGATTTACCATGTTCAATGTTTTAATCCTTTTTTTCTTTGTACTCAATAAAAACGTATAAAAAAATAAAAATAAAAAATAAATTAATCAGAAGAGATGAAAATTCTATATCAACTAATATAGCATGTTCCAGTACACTATTTTTTATCAGTGAATAGTTTGCACATAGATCTTAATTTATCACAAATAGATTAATAAGATATTGATGGATGTTTTGAAATGATAGGATACAGAATCAAATTATACTCCTTCAGAGCCTAAGAACATAAGAACATAAGAACATAAGAAGAGCCCTGCTGAATCAGGCCAAAGCCCATCGAGTCCAGCATTCTGTGTCACACAGTGGCCCACCAATTGTACATGGGGATCTTGAGCAGAAAGAGAAGGCAAAACCCTCCCTTTCCCTTGACCCCCAACAAATGGTACTCAAGGGAATCCTGCCTGCCTCAACCAACATAGAGGCGGCACATGGACATCCGTTTTAATAACCACCGATACACTTGGCATCCATGAATCTATCTAGCCCTGTCTTGAAGCTGTCAAGGCTGACAGCTGTCACGACCCCTTCTGGAAGTGAATTCCTGTGAAAGGACAGACTTTAACATCCAAACACAGCACTTATTATAAAATACAAAACTATACATACATATATACATACATATATTCTACCTTAGATAGGATAATGGTTTCCCCCATCCTCTGAGAATGATAGGCAGAGGGTAGAAAACATATTATGTCCATATAATCTTCAATGAGTACCTATTTAAATCCACTTATAGATCATTCTGCTTATCCATTAAGAAATAAGGTATTGCATCTCCAGCCTTCAAGATTATGTATTAATGTGAGCTTTGCTTTCGCATTAATCGCATCTATTATGCATGAGACAACACAGAGGTAGAGGGTGTGTTGCAAGCTGTGGCTAGGAGACTAAAGGTCTGTTTGAGGGCAACGTGGGAAGCTTTATGAGGCTGTCCTGGAGCAATTGGTGTCAATCAGCCAACTGCATTTCTTTTCACTGAATTACAACAAGATAGTGAGAAAGATTATTCTCATTGATGTCAGCGCTATTTTTCTATAGGGAAAGGAGCTGGCGGCTATATGTTGGATACACAAAGCCTCATAATGTGTGTCTGCATCATGAAGTTCTACCGTACCTGCATGAGAACAACAGTGCAGTCTTTTCTGGCTTAAATATATAAATATTACATATGTTAAGCCAAAGATCTGAAATGCATTAAATGTGCCCTCTGATTTTTTGCAATGTATGCCCTTCCTTCTTTTAGAGAAATAAAGAAGTCAAGTTAAAGGGGCATTGATGAGAATAATTTCATTCCAACCAATCAGGAAGATATAAATGGAAACTAAAGTTAATACTTTGTTTTCCATTTATAGCCATCTAACCTGGTTGATTCGTATTCAAGGTTGATCATTTCCCCTGCTTATCCCATCTACTCAGTTACTGTGTATGCCATACAGTCAGGAGTGGGGGAAGTAAATTTACAGTCCTCATTGTTGATTGAATTCTATCCAGCCTCTGTGGCCCCTAGTTCAAATCACTGCAACCATGTGACTTCTCTCCAAGGTAATGAATTAAATTTAACAGCTTAATACACATTGAAGTTGTCCTTGGATGGTGCCACAAGGAGGAGGCAAACACAAATCTAACACTTTTATAGTTAAGAATGCCCAATCGAGGTGTTAATGCAATTTCTTCAGATGGTTTTAGCTGGATTAAACAGTTCGAAATACAAAGTAATATGAAAAGTCAAGAAAAGAAGGTATGGATGCAAACTTAAAACCACGGGGATTTGGTAATGGTGTTAAGGACAGTCAGGATTCAAGCTGAGGACAGCAAGAAAGGTTCCAAAGATCCTCTTTCCTAAGGATCTCATTGAATCAATCCAGTGTTTCTCAACCTTGAGAATTTTAAGGCATGTGGACTTCAACTCCCAGAATTCCACAGCCAGCGTTGCTGGCTGTGGAATTCTGGGAGTTGAAGTCCACATGCCTTAAAATTCTCAAGGTTGAGAAACACTGATCTAGAAAGTAACTAGAGGGCAAAAAAAAAGGCAGGATCTAAAAAGACCTCAGAATAGATGACACAAAGCTTTGAGTGGTCTTTCTTTTATATATATATATATATAAAAATTTTATTGTTTTTTTTTCTCATCAACATATGTTAATTTTTCCAATCAACAAGTTGTCTGGAGTTTGCTATACTAATACAAGTTCAATTCCTAATCCTTCATTCTTTTCTCTAGCCAAGAAGAAAATAAGTTCCAAATTTGACAGTAGTCTGTATCATCTTCGTCTTTCAACCTCATAAGTTAGTCTGTCCATTTCTGCACATTCCAATATTTTCCTCTTTATTTCTTCCTCTGATGGCAGTCCTTTATTCTTCCAGTATTGTGCAAAAATTATTCTCGCTGCTGTAGTGATGTGTAAGATTAGATATAATTTCTGCTTATTAGTCTTTTCAAGCATGATACCTAGTAAAAAAAAAGTTCAGGTTTAAAATCCACTTGTTCACCCAATATTTTTTTCTAATCACATATGTATCTTTCTCCAATAGGCCCTTGCCTTGCCACACGTCCACCAAATGTGATAATACGTGCCTATGTTATGTTTACATTTCCAACATCTATCTGACATATTTTTAAACATTTTTGCTAATCTTGCTGGCGGTAGGTGCCATCCATAAAACATTTTGTACAGATTTTCTTTGTATGAAGTTGACATTGTTAATTTATAGTTTCTCTCCCATAACATTTGCCATTTTTCTAATTCTATATTATAGCCAAAAACATTGATAAGAGTGAAGTGGTAAGGTTGATCAGCCATGTGTCTCTCTGGAGGGTTAGGGTTGCTACACCTAGATAAGCCGCAATGCAGAAGCATTGAACTCTTCATGTTTCCTTTCCCAGAATGAACTTGTTTAATATTTCTTTTTAAAGAGAAACTAACAGGATGAGCATCTTTATTTTCCCTTATCGTTACAGTATAAGTCAACTTCCCAGCTTCTGACCACTCCTGTTCCATGGTCAGGATGGGGAAAAAAAACATAGATACTTTTAATACAACTCTCATACTTCTACATGTATGCCACAAAATCTGTGCACTTTGCAACATCACTTAAGGCATTATTATAATGCAACTGGGAAAGATGTTGTAGTAATAGCTAACCCTTGTTTCCTGTGAGAGCTTTCTTCCTGATATCAGGGTTGTGATTTTGATCTTCCTGCTGATGAAAGCATAAATTTCAGAATTATACCCTCCTTGGATTACTCTAACAAATGGAGGTAGGCCATGCACTGATAAATTCCCGTAAATTGCTTCCTAGCTAAGCACTTAGCCTTTTCAAACACCAAGCTCTAGATCACGTATGCTTCAATAATGGGACGCAACTACCTTTTGCACATTGTTCAACTATCTCACTACGTTAAAAATAAAGATTCCATCCCAGAGAAGGATTTAGTAAGACAGAGTGTACCTCCTCAGTCCGCGTCCTCTTAACAACAAACCGCCCTGAAAATTCCTTCCTTCCTCTCTTCCTCCCTCTTTCCTTTCTCTTTCTTTCTGTTAGCATGCTTTCTTAGCATGATGAAGTTATTTTGCTTCATCTGATTTAACTACTGAATGGACATTTTTTTCTAGAATGATGGATATATATCCATACGCAGAGAAATGAAATATTAAAGAACATATTCGATTACTATATTTTGGTCAAAGTAAAATATTTCTGTGGCTTTGTCTAGATGCATGAGACTCAGGGAAATCCATGAATAATCTCTTGCATAACACATCTTTACATGTTGATATATCGCCCTGTTCCATCTTAGCCTGAACATGCACAAACTAATTTGTACATGAGGAACACTTATGTTTCTATCCTCTGTGCCAAATAACAACAATGTAGAGATTACACAAGTTATTGGTCAGGCAAATAGTGTGGTTTAAAGAATTGATTTTTTTTATTTATTTAGCAAATTAGAGAATTTAACGGGAATTATTTTTGTCAAATAGAAAAGAATTCGCCACTTGAAAATTTAAAAAGAGAAGGAGAGAAATAAATGGGGGCAGCTTTAAACATGATGATGAGTCCTGTAGCTATGGAAGGTACAGGGGTTTTAGTGATAAGTGCTAAGAGAGGGATTAAGATTGGGATTAAAACCATGTAACAAAATCTGGCAAGAATGCTACCAGACACCTCAGGATATGAAACTTTTACCTCAGGATCTCTGGTTAGGGACTATAAAAGATTGCACTAGTAATGGGATGAAGTCAATTCAGAAGCGCAAACGAACAATATGAGATAGACTAGATACAGCAGATAGACCATATATAAGAGAAACACCAATCAAACAAAATGTATTCGGAGTATACTTGAAGAGGGAAGGGAGGAGGGAAGAACGTTTACTAAAACAGATGTTTACAAAGATTAATACCTAATGTTGTATGCTATGTTCTAGGATGATTGTTTAGCAATAGGATCTTTGGTTTAATGTTGATCACATTAATATGGAACCAGATAAGAGAAACACCAATCAAACAAAGTGTAACAGGAGTATAGTTGAGGCTAGACGCGAGGAGTGGAAAAAGGCTTACTAATTCAGACGTTTTCAAAGACTAATACTTAGTGTTGTATATCAGGTGCCAGGATGATTGCTGCATAATATGTTTTTATGTTCAATGTTGATTGTTTTAATAAAAGATTTTTTATATTGAAAATAATAATAATAATAATAAAGATAGCAGACTTTCAAAAAAGAATGCTACCAGACACAATAACACAACTATGATGGGAGTGAGGTAGGGTTGGGAAGGTCCTCCTTTGAACATGCGGTGTGAATGCATGAAAAAATAATGCCTATCTTAATAAGGATCATGGAACACGTACAAGAGGGTTTAATTCATGGGAATATTCATGGCTGGAATTACAATAAAACAGTAATAAAATAAAATAAAACCAGGAATATATAAATTATAAGGAATATGATATATCCTTTTAATCTGGGTCCTTCAAAAGATTTGCAATATTACATTTATTCATAGGGTAATTTTTACTTCTGTTAAGTGGAAGCCATTGTTTTTGTTGTCACTGTGTTTCAGGTGACAGTTGTCCAGTGTAAAACCCCTCCCTTTGCCTCCCCCCCAAAAAAGAGGAAAGCAATATTCTTCTGCAGCACTCCAAAGCAAAAAGAAAAAAGAAAAAAGAAAAAAAGATTGGTTTAAGACAGCTGATTTGCATGATACTTTAGTATTCCACACAGATCCTGCCGTGTATAATCAAAGCAGCTCTCTGCAAGCCACCCTATTCATTTGTGAGCTGAGTGGGGAATAAAGTTTTCTGTGATCACAATAAATGAGATGAATCTAGGCAGGAAGGGACGTATTTCAAGAAAAGAAGGAAGAGAGTCTCTAAAAGCAAGGTCAATGGAACAAAACTGGGGAGACACGGAGAGATTAAAAGGAGTTAGAAAAACATGGGGGAGGCATGAATAAATCATACTAAGACCGATAAACATTGGGGGGGGAAGTAAAATGAAAGGATGGTTGCCAGCTGATAGAGCAAAGTCTAGTCCACTGGTACATACTCGCTTAGGGCACGATTTTATATTTCAAATAAAAATGGAATGACCGCTCGGTGGCAATTGGTTTCAATGATACAAAGAAACAGGGACCATGCTATTATTTCTCTAATTTCATTTTTTTTTCTTCCCATTTGCCCACAGGTGCAAGGTGATTAACAGTATTATGGTTAATAGCATTAAATATTTCTTTCTGAGAGCATCATGAGTTCAATTACATGGTCTGTAATGGGGGGGAAACACTTCCATTCAAAGGGAGTTTAAAGATACTCACATTTTCTCAAAATCACAAGAAATGAGGGTTTTCCCCCCCCCTGGTTAATTATTCCTTCCTTTGCTGTTACTTCATTATTTTTAAAACTCTCATCAATTTAGCTATTCAATCCTTAAAACCATATTTAAGTATTTCATTTTCCCCATTATTGCTTTCTTTTATGTGGTGGGGTGAGATGCACTCTGAAATGTGGTTTCATTTAAATATATTTTAAATAAATTACTGTGTTTCCTATTGTTCGTGGCAGAGAATCCAGCTGTTTCTTCTGCCTAGGAATCCTGTGTTTCCTCTTCTTAATATTTTTTTAAGCATTCTGCTTAGTGCCAGGTTGAAAAGTTCTCAAGCAATTTAAAGAAAGATTATTGCTTTCAAACTGTCTGTCAAAAGAGAAGACAATGTTAATAAAATGTGCATAGGTGTATTGGGGATATACTTGCATTTATTTCATCAATAGACATCAAGTAAGCGAGAGTCAATTTATTGTAGTGATTAAGGCATCTGGCTGGAAACAAGGAGACTGTGAGTTATAGTCCCACATTTGGCACAAGGCCAACTGGAAGACCTTGGACTAGTCACTTTCTCTCAGCCCTAGGAAGGAGGCAATGGCAAACCACTTCTGAAATTTGCTAAGAAAATAGCAGGGAATTGCCCAGGCAGTTGCATGCACACACAAGCATACACACACAAAGCCCTTAAATATCTATTCTGTATGTATAATGCACTTTTGCAAGGTATCCACAGAATTTAAGGAATGGTTTGTTTTTTTTAAGTGTTCAAAATAACTGGGTTCAAAACAATGAATGAATGAATGATAAACACCTATTTAATGCATGGGAAAGCCAGTTTGGGGAAGTAGTTAAGGGCACCAGACTAGGAACTAGGAGACCATTTATGCCATTTAGTGTATATTCAAAGTGACAATAAAGTTATTATTCTCTTCTCTTCTCTTCTCTTCTCTTCTCTTCTCTTCTCTTCTCTTCTCTTCTCTTCTCTTCTCTTCTCTTCTCTTCTCTTCTCTTCTCTTCTCTTCTCTTCTCTTCTCTTCTCTTCTCTTCTCTACTATTCCATTCCATTCCATACCATTCTCCCCATTTTCATATTCTATTCTATTCTATTCTATTCTATTCTATTCTATTCTATTCTATTCTATTCTATTCTATTCTATTCTATTCTATTCTATTCTATTCTATTCTATTCTATATTTCTCTATTCTATTCTATTCTATTCTATATTTCTCTATTCTATTCTATTCTATTCTATTCTATTCTATTCTATTCTATTCTATTCTATTCTATTCTATTCTATTCTATTCTATTCTATTCTATTCTATTCTATTCTATTCTATTCTATTCTATTCTAATTCCTTAACCTTGCCTTAGGCACAAGCTAGAAAACTCTAAGGATTTGTCCAGACAGTCTCTAAGAATCAGCTGTTTTTGTCCCTAAGGTCGGACTATAACTCAAGGGTCTCTCAATTTCTAGCCTAATGCCTTAATCACTACAATAAATTGGCTCTCACAGTACAGATTAGTTGTAAATAGTGATGTAAACCCAGCAATCTTTCAAAGCATCTTTTCAATACAGATTACACAGCTAGATACGGAGGATACCCATGTAATTCTGACAAAAAAAGATGGCTGTTTTAAGTTGTAGTCTGTTTCCCTGTGTGTTCTAAAGCTCCTTTTTGGAACTGATTCGTAAACTCAGTAAAGTCCTAATAGTTAAGCAGGTCCCTTTGTCTACCGCTTGTCTCAGAATAATGTTGGTGGGCTCCAAAATAAACCTGAGGTTATTGAAATATAGGAGAGAGTGACAGAGGAACTAATTCATCATCTGTATAGCTTACATTTGTATTTATATTCCAAATTTTACATCACCATGAAGTGGTTCATGGAAAAGCCTCATGTTTAGAACATTAAAATTAAAATCTTAATATGAGTAAATTTTTTATGAGAACATATAACAAATAATTGGAGAAAAACACTGCATAATAAAGATGAAAGGGGAAATTATCTTTGTGCATTTTAAAGCTGAAGAATAAAGAGTATTACATTAATAAGACTTAATTGTACCATTAAATATTTAGAATTACTTTTTCTAATAAATGTTCTTTTTACTTAACATATTTCTTTCCTTTTCATCTGTTACTTTGGAAAACCTGTTGCCAAATAAAAATTTTAAAAAAAAAAAGCTGCAAGTTTTACTTAGAAAGCAAAGACAATACTTTCAATCTTTTCAGTGAATTTGAATCTTTCTGTTAGGGTGAACAACAGACAAAGGAGAAGCTTTAGGCTTATAGATAAAGAGATACATTTTAAGAGCAGATATAGGTTTTATGAGCAACAGTTTCAAGATTTTTTTTTTCCTGGTGAGAATTTGGAAGTTTACCATTAATTACTTGTTTCTGCAACATGTAAAGTCAACAGTGAAAAAGCATATTATAACTTAGCATGTAGAGGGAGGCGTGTATTCAAACACAGCTGCTTATTAATATAGATCTTGGACTGGGCTGATATAGCTCAGCAAGCAGAAAATGAGTTTCCATATCTCTTTGCTATGATCTAGTGCAGGGGTGTCAAACTGCCAGCCCGTGGGCCGGATACATCATGCCAAAACTGCCCCATCCCATTGCCGGCAATGGAAAAAAAGTTGCGATACATCACGACACGTCACGTGACATTGCAAGTTTAACACCCCTGATCTAGTGGTTATCTGGATGTATCTAATTCACCTATGGAAGCCTTAAAAGACCATCCTTTCAATAGGAAAAAAAGGCATGAGTAACTAGTAATTCCAGATTTTCTAGTCCTAACAGATCTCAAGAGTGTGTGGAAATAAAAGTAATATAGGTAGTCCTCATTTAGTGGCTGCTTCATTTAGCAACTTGTCTGATGAAAAAGTAACTTGTGACCACTTGTGATATTTACAACCTCATCAGGTCTGTAAAGGAAAGGAAAGCTGAAATAAGTTTGTAAGCACCATTGCAATTTAATTTAGGGACTGTTTCACGTAACAATCAAGTTGCTGGTTCCAATTGTGGTTGCTAAATGAGGACTACCTGGACTCAGTTGGTAGGTCAATTGGCTGATTTAATACAAGGAAGTTTCATCTTATTTCATGGATAGGAATTGCTTTTCTTAATATTCCGTTACATGGAACTTTCCTGCCTAAGGCAGATAGGCCAATTATGTCTTTTCCTTCTCCCTGAATTATTTTTTTCTATAGGCAAAGAATTCCAAAATACATCTAAAGATATGGAGTAAAATGGGTTGGTGAGACGATAATTCATGGTTTAGCACACAAAGTCTGCAGGCACAATCCTGAATATCTTCAGCTGAAATGAGAAAGAAGCAAGAGAAGTGAGAAATGGAGTGTATCCACTGCATCAATCCATAATACATGGTTTGTTTGGTTGTAGTTTATCATGTTATGTCAGGACAGCCACTGTAAACTATCCAATAAACCATGATAAAACTAAGTGTGATTTAATAAAAGACGTGAATCACATCAAAGATTTTACCTTTTTAATATGGAGAGCCTCCATTAATCAGAAATGACATGGCTAAGTTAGCTGGACAAACAGAAGACAGATTTGAAATGCCCCACTATCTTTTAACCCAATCCATCAACACAACATTTCCATGCCCTCTGACATCACACAGACTGAAAAGATGACATTCTCATACTAAGAGTACTCTTTCAACTGTATTACCATCAGTTATATCCTTCTATATCAGACCGCTGATAGCTCTTCTCAATATGCTGCAATGACATTTATAACAATGTCTGTTGACTGTGCAAAGAAGCTTACCCCACAGTGAATAATTAAATTGGTTATTAATTTATTAAAAGTGCATCAGAGAACAATACAATACCCTTACAATATATTGAATTTAAAAGAGGAATGAAGGAATTCTTACATAAAGTAATAATAATAATAATAATAATAATAATAATAATAATAATAATAATAATAAAGTTGGAAGGGACCTTGGAGGTCATCAAGTCCAACCCCCTGCTCAGACAGGAAACCCTACACCATTTTGGACAAATGGCTGTCCAGTCTCTTCTTAAAAACTTCCAGTGTTGGAGCATTCACTGCTTCTGGAGGCAGGTTGTTCCACTGGTTAATTGTTCTAACTGTCAGGAAGTTTCTCCTCAGTTCCAGGTTGCTTCTCTCCTTGACTAGTTTCCATCCATTGCTTCTTGTCCTGCTGCAGGTGCTTTGGAGAACAGCTTGACTCCCTCTTCTTTGGGGCAGCCCCTGAGATATTGGAATACTGCTATCATGTCACCCCTCGCCCTTCTTTTCATTAAACTAGACACAGCCAATTCCAATAACCGTTCCTTATATGTTTTAGCCTCCAGTCCCCTAATCATCT
This sequence comes from Bothrops alternatus, assembly GCA_034064705.1. Lineage (NCBI taxonomy): Eukaryota > Metazoa > Chordata > Lepidosauria > Squamata > Viperidae > Bothrops > Bothrops alternatus. Next base: position 3,444,703 of record JARGCV010000666.1, read on the forward strand.
TTGTTGCTCTTCTCTGCACTCTTTTTAGAGTCTCAACATCTTTTTTACATCGTGACCAAAACTGGATACAGTATTATATATATGTTTTCTGACGTTTTTGCGGGTGTTTGTATGTAGGTCTTTGGTTATTCGGGTTTTCTCCCGTGTAAAATTGAAAGTGTCTTGGCGATGTTTCGATGAAGTCCCATTCGACATCTTCAGGCTGGTGTTTTTGGCTTCGTGCTTCTATAGCAGCTTTGTTTGGGCATGGAAGTTTAACAAAGACCCTCCTGATTAATTCTTGGAGGTGAGACTTCAAGAAGACACTAGGAGTACAGCCAAGACTAGGAGTTGAAAACCTCCTAGAAAAAGATAGTAACACACCAGTTCCGTACTAATGGACACGTCTGAAAGATCACCAGAAGCTGATCTTAACTTGGAGGAAACCTATATTATGCATAACAAGAAATACACTTCTCCACCCAAATATACAACCAATTAGGCACTGCAAACTAATCTTAGCACGTTTACTTCCTACAGAAAAGCAATAATATGTCATTGATATGGATGGAGAAAAAAAATACATGTTAGAGAGTACTTTGGGATTTTAAAATCCTGGAATGGGAAAGAGGACGAAGATATATCAACCTGCTTAGTTATCACACACTAGAGGGCACTTGAAGCAGAGCAAAAGATGTATATTTGCAGCCTCTGAGACAGGAAACTTTCCTCTAGAAAAGATACATTGCAGACAATCAGCATAGGAGTAGACCTTTTATTTTTTCTTTCTGATTTTGCATCCACCAAAATTAATGGGGAGGAATACGGTGGCAAAGCATTTTGCTTGATCAGTTGCTGTTTGGTTCAAAATTTTATGATTTCCCATAATGTGTATTTCTTTGTTCTTAATACTCCACCTGACAGCAAGAAATCAAAATTGCAAATAGCACCTTAGGAATGCTATGGAGTTTTCATTACGCACCCACTGTTCTGGCACAGTGCTGCACAATATTAGCGAAAAGTAAGAAACCATCCTAATGTGTAAATGAATGTCATTCTTCATATTTCAAGAGAGCTTTCTTTTGGGACCTTGTTTCTGAGGGGTGTCAGTTTATAAAACAATGTTCCTGGTTAAAAAAAAAATGGGGATTTACCCTGCTCCATCAATCCAGCCGCCATCAACAAAGACATAAAAATTTTAAACAGACACCTTATTTTTATTTTTATTTCTCTTTTCCTGCGTCTGGAGGGAAAGTAAGAACAATCCAAAGAAATCACTGGTGAGATTCAAAGTGTGAACACAGCTGTGGCTGAAATATCACCCTGTCTTTTCCTAAGTGAAGAATAGCAGGAGAAACACTTTCTGCTCTTTTGCCTTGTTTTCTCTTTGATGGCCTGGCCATTTAATTTTTTTTAAAAAATGATTCAGAATCCAAGCCATCAGCAAGCCATTACAAAGTTAGTTGATCTCAGTTTGATGCAGAGATATATCCCAAGTGTAAAATATAGGGGCTTAAGTTATACCCTTTGAATAGTACTACTTGAGAGCTACTTCAGAGTAAATTAATATTCTTTAAAAATTCAGGGAAAAAATGTATATTGATGGGGGGAGGAAAAATAAGTAATTCTATACATAAAACCCAATGCTTTACTGCTCATTTTAACCAATAAGATGCTATAGAGTTCTAGCAAAAGCCATAATTCAGATTGTAAAGGAAGACAGTTTTCCGTAGTTCAAGAATCATTATTTCTCTTTCTTTATAGCACTCTTGTGAAGTTGACAATGTTGAAGAAGAGGCAACTTGATACACCCAAATTATTGCTAAATATTCCAATAATTTATTGTTCATCACTTGGTTGACTATAATGATAATTGACTTTCTGCATCTCAGCCTTGTTCTGTCCTTTTTCCTTTTTGGAGAAGAAAATAACAGAATAACAGACTCGGAAGGGACCTTGGAGGTCATCTAGTCCAACCCCCTGCTCAGACAGGAAACCCTACACCATTTCAGACAAATGGCTGTCCAGTCTCTTCTTAAAAACTTCCAGTGTTGGAGCATTCACCGCTTCTGGAGGCAGGTTGTTCCACTGGTTAATTGTTCTGACTGTCAGGAAGTTTCTCCTTAGTTCTAGGTTGCTTCTCTCTTTGCTTAGTTTCCACCCATTGCTTCTTGTCCTGCCTTCAGACACTTTGGAGAATAGCTTGACTCCCTCTTCAAAAAAAGTTTATACTATTCTTTCGTGCACTCTGACTGACTTGAAGATAAGGGAGGATTGGTACAGTATGAGAAAAAAAAATATATCATGGTCAGTTCTGCCAGATCAAAAGCTTTAAAGATTGAGACAGTTCTTAAATTTTAAAGTCTTAATAAGCTTGGAATGAGGAATGCACAAATCATCCCATATTCAGTTTTAATCACTGACTTGATTCAACAAGATGAGTCAATCTGAGTCACTGCTTTGATGTTATCTGTTATTTTCATTCAGTTCATTGGTCAGAGTCATCAAATCAAAGTGATTCACCTGGAATACTGATTTGGTTAAAAGTATATCTGCACACACACTTTAAATCTCTAAATTAATTCAAATGCATACAATTCAATTTCACACCTTAAAGTGATTTAATGATTCACTTCAGAATTTTCATATTGAATCACCTTCTAATAAAGCCACTGAATCACTTTCCCACTAATAATTTTAATCCAAACTTTACATGACACGACAGATAGTCCTTGACTTATGATCACAGTTGAGCCCAAAATTTATGTTGCTAAGTGAAACATTTGTTAAGTGAGTTTTGCCCCATTTTACAGCTTTTCTACCTGTACTTAGAACCAGGTGAGCTAACATACCTTTACGTGTTTGTGTATGTATACACCTTACTATTCATCCCTCTTGTTTCAAGTGTCAAAGCCAGGTCAAGAAAGAAAATAGCAGATAATAATCTTTTGGGTGAGAGCACCAGAGCTGTGGAAAACAATTCCACCTTCACCATTTGTGTAACCTGCTGCATTGGCAACATTTCCTGATTGGGACTCTCCCCTGGAATGGGGACAGGAAGGAGCCATGGAGGGGATTGCTGGGAAATGTAGTCCTGAATAGGGGAAGAAAGAATCAGAGTCCTGGGGCGAGGGAGAGGAGGATGGATTTGAGCAGCTAAAGAGAAAAATCTGAGAAGGGGGAGGAATGAAACTATGAGAGAGACAGAGAAGAATGAAATATTTCATATGGTGTTTTTTTTTTTTTTTTTACTTCCTTGTTCTGGAAGCTGTATCAGTTTGGGAAGACTCAGAATGGTGCAAGGAGATTAACAGAGACAACATGAAAGAAAAAAACACTAACCACATCTCGCAACAGAATAAGTTTGGGTTCACAATTTGAAAGACATTTCTGGAACAGTCCTGAAAATAAAATACACGAAACCCACACCTTATTTTGAAGGGGAAGAAAATCTATGAGAAATCTCAAGGCAGGATTTGGTATAGTATTAATAACTTCTGGTCTTTATTCCTGTTTTCTTTACCTGCAATTTATTATTCCACCAAGTTATTTTTTTGTTCTTTCTCTGACAGTGAGAGATATTTATACTGCTATCCTTTCCTTTAAACACTGCGCTTTATTATTTTATTTCTTGGGAACTGACAGGTCAATATAAGTTATTTTGGCCAGCCTAAATATATATGGAAATAAAATCAATAGGAAGGCAACTTTCTGAAAAACAGATGTTTCTACTGAAAATGGGTTTTGGGTTCAGTCAATGCATACTTGAAGGTCTATTTCTTTTTTCAAATATGTAACAATAGTGTCTTAAACATCAAAGATTGGATGTTTCAGAATTGCAGCTCAGTCACAACCATGGTTTGTTATTCTGTTTGATCACAGCAGGTTGGACTAGTTGAAGTTGGAAAATCACAGTTAGATTTTCTGTTTAATTAAATGAGGGATCCTGTTCTAATGGCACAAAGGTTTAACTTGCGCTAGTAGACAAACCATTCAGGAGCAAATGAATAGTCCATTGTAAATTGGTTCTTAATCCAAATCAATATAAGACAATCTAAAGTAACTGCAGGTAAGATTTTTCTCAAAGCTCTACTGTCATGATTCTATTTCCAGCAATAGTCTAACTCCAATTCCATAGCTTGATCTGCACTTTCTTTAAGCAGTAACTATATCTTCCTTATTTTTTTTATATAGATCATTCTTCTAATCTTTTAATCAACCAGAAAAGGTCTTTAGCTCTAGTTTCAATTTCTCTTTAATTGCAAGATAGCTAGGATGAACTTCTACACTTCCATTTCCCATGACCACATTTCTTCTATTAAATAGGAAAATCTTCTTATTAATGCCAAATACCCTTTTCGTTACTTTTAAACTCCTGGTCAGCATAGCCCCACAAACTAATAGCAAACATTTTGCAAATCCAAGGACCAAAGACAAAGCTATGTTCACATCATGCACTGAATAGATAATTAGCCAATCATTTCTGGTTTTTCTCGAGCTAAATTATATAATCCCATTCTGTGTGATCATTTCATTGTTCAGTGTTGCATATGATACTAGAATATTGGCTTGAGTAAACATGCATCTAGTTTAGTAGTGGAAAATATTAATCTAATATTTAGTACAGTATATTCTTATAGAAATTTCTGAGAAAACCATTAATCAAGAATCAAAGAGATAGTAAATGACCCAGTCGGTCATGTAGAGCTGAAAGCAACTGAGTGACTGAATAACATATGATACCATTTGTCCTCTTGGGCTACTTTCTAGTGAACATTTTGGAAACATATGGCCAATCTTGTAAACTATCTACCAGCAAAGCATGTCCATTCAAAACAGGGTTGTGATAATGAACATCCCCAAACCCATGCAATGGAGAGGAGCAGCATACAAACCCAAAATAAATAAATAAATTTACAGAATGCTATCTGCCACAAATCCCACGCCCAGAAGGATGCTTTCTATTATATTGCTTAACATTTGGTATACTTTTTCTTGATATATAAGTATATTTCCAAAGTATTTAGTTGCAGCTACCTATTATTTCATTTTGCAAAAGAAAAAAAGGTTCCATTTTGGAATTGTTGGAAATAAAAAAAAAAACTAATGCTGGAGAGAGACCTATATTTTAATTTTTAGCATGCCAGCTTTGCAATTAGGGTAATTAAAATATTTTTAAATGCAAAAATCAAGGGGGGGTGGGATGGGCAGAGTGAGGGTTGAGGGCATGGTCCAAGACACATTTATGTCCCAGGGTATAATGTGGAGAAATCACTTCTAGAAAATTGAGGACCCTGAGTATGTAGCTTGTAAGTTGAGTTGGCCATAATGATTGTTCATACACCACACCAGAGTATTCAGACTGTTTATTGCATGATAGTTAAAACTAAGCCACCAGAGTATCTTTTGAAGTAAAAAAAAAAGCATGCAGAATGCAAAGGAAAACTTTCACTAGAGTATCTACATCTCATTCTTATTCAGCAAGCGAAAGAATAAGTGCAGAGGGAGTTACACCAAAAGATTTTTTTTTAATTCCAATGCAAATCTAGCACTTTTTAAAAAAAATTATAAAGGAAAGCCACATTCTCTGATGTTACCTCTTTCAGTGTCTGATGCGTTCAGGATGGCCCAAGGGAATCAATTCAATCCTAGGAGATAATACAACATTGTCTAGTAAATATAACCACTGAACAGAAAATATATACTCTAGGTAGAGATATAGAGATACACCTACATATATAGTTTTTGGAGTAGCAACAATATAAAAAATAAGAATGGAGTTTAAAAATCCAGTGGGAGATAATTAGAAAAATATTTTCTCATGTTCATAAGAAAATGTCTAATTCAGAATAATCTGATTTTTTTTTAGTTTTTTAAAATAGATGTTTAACTTTTTACCTGATCTCCATTGCTTTTATTTATTGATATGAAATATTAAGAATACATATGTTTATATTTCCAAGCATATTGCATAATCAAAAAAGTGCTAAAACTGAACATCTGGTACAGGCAGTAAATCCATCATGTATATATATACTTGTTTTCTGAGGTTTTCGCGGGTGTTTTTCTCCCACGTAGAATTTGAAGTGTCTTGGCGACGTTTCGACGAAGTCTCATTCGTCATCTTCAGGCTGGTGCTTTCGGCTTCTGCTTCTAGGAGCAATGTGAGATTTTAGCTGTTTCTTCCTTTTAACTGCCAGTGGGGGTTTGAACTGATTGGCTGGGAGCTCAGCTATGTTCTGATTGGGTGGAGGTGTGTTCTGATTGGTTAGGGTAGCCAAGACACTAATCTCAAGAACCAAATGCCTAGCTGACGAACAACACCTAAAAACCGAACTACACACTCTCACTAATGTACTTACATCCAACGGATTCCAAAGAAATAAGATTTCCAACTTAATCCAAAAAGAAACTCCCACTAAAATCCAAGACAGAGAACAAGAAAACGGCAAAGCCCTCCTCCCATACATAAAAGGCACCACAGACAGGATCAGCAAGATCCTTCACAAAACAGCATTCTGCACAAACAGAAAAATATCCACCATCCTAAGAAACCCTAAAGACAAAATTGAATTAGAAAATCAAGGAGTATATGAAATCCCATGTACTGCCTGCTCCACCACATACATTGGACAAACCAACAGAAGGATAAATGCACGCATTGAAGAACACAAAAACTCAGTCAAAAAAGAGGAACCAACTTCTTCCCTGGTCCAAAACCTCAAAGCCACAGGACATGAAATTGATTTCAAAAAGACCAGAACTATCGCCAAAACTGAACACTTTAATAACAGAATAATCAGAGAAGCCATCGAGATAGAAAAACGCCCACACAGCATGAACAAACGAGATGATACCTCCCGCCTACCAGCCATTTGGAAACCCGCCCTTATTGACAGACGAGTCCATAGCACGGGGAATGACACCAGACCTACACTCACAAAAACCACACAGGATGTCACCACCACACATCCAGGCAAAAAGCAAACCCAAAACCACACTGATGAGGAGGCATGACCACAAACCAGAAGCCAGACCACAGCTGCATCATTAGCCACCTTAAACCCCTCCAATCCATACACGAAGCAAACTGACACCCACCATGAAGATGAGGCACGACCACGAACGCAAAGCCAAACAGCTACACAGTTCACCATCTCTAATCCCCTTGTAACACTGACTAACCTGAGCACAACAAAGCCCCCACCCAAACAGAACACTCCCCCAGCCAATCAGAGCACAGCCAACCCCCCATCCAATCAGAGCACAGCCAAGCCCCTAACCAATCAGAACACACCTCCACCCATTCAGAACACAGCTGAGCTCCCAGCCAATCAGTTCAAACCCCCACTGGCAGTTAAAAGGAAGAAACAGCTAAAATCTCACATTGCTCCTAGAAGCAGAAGCCGAAAGCACCAGCCTGAAGATGACGAATGAGACTTCATCGAAACGTCGCCAAGACACTTCAAATTCTACGTGGGAGAAAACCCGAAGAATATATATATATCTATATATATCTATCTATCTATCTATCTATCTATCTATCTATCTATCTATCTATCTATCTATCTATCTATCTATCTATCTATCTATCTATCTATCTATCTATATATATATATATATATATATATATATATATATATATATATATATATATATATATATATATATATATATATATATAAAACATATATATATATATATATATATATATATATATATATATATATATATATATATATATATATATATATATATATATATATATATATATATATATATATATATATATATTTAAAAAACATATATATATTTAAAAAACATATATATATTTAAAAAACATATATATATTTGTGCTTGCAGATGGCTCTGGGTTGAGCTGAAACAAGCAAAGGAAAGAATGATTTCTTCCTCCCATATTTGGGTTTACAGGGTGCAATCTAAAAAATAACCACTTGACACACATCATCACTCCCTGACTATTAACAAAGCGGGAGAGAGCCTGTGGCTTGAGGCTAAAGCTTCTGCCTAGCATGCAGACTGCCCAGGTTCGAATCCCGGAAAGGGTGAGTTCTGACTGAAGAGAGTTAAATAACTCGAAATAGCTATCTCAGAAATCCCTTATTTCTTTGTTAACAATTTTAATATATATGAGGTTATATGCATGTGGCACAGCATGACCATTGTTTTGACTTTGATAATACTAGAGTCATATCCAGCGATGCCACAAAAGGAGGCTGACTATTAAAAGAAGCTTGGTTCTCAGACGGAAACTCCATCAACTGTCATATAGATCTTTGTCCAACACAACAGGCACTAAGGAAATGGAGTGCGAATCAGAAGCACTCCAATGGACCCCCACCTTTTAGGTGGAGGAGGAACAATGGTTGTGCCAGTAGGGAACCTGAGGAATCCAGCAGTAAAGCCTTGGAGCCTATCATCGCTCGGGACAATGAAGAGAGACATTTGATACAGAGGGGAGGGAGGTGCTGAATGACGGCTCCCCCGTGCTGCACAGAGGAGAGAGGCATCTCCCCCTCCCATTCCATGGACATGCGAGGAATTGTGGATGGGGAATGCCCACGATTGAGGTCTTCCCAGGCAAAAAGTAGGACGTTTACCTTGGATGGGAGTAATGACTGCTGGCAGCGGATGGAATCTTATGTGGACAGTACTGAGATGGGGTGTGGGAACGCACACACTGGATTACATGACATCCGGATGGGTACTGCCCATGTGGGAGGAGGAAGGAGGAGGGTGAATGTAGAGCTGAGGGAAACCATCGACCTACGACTGGGAGGTGTGGGGGGAACTGCCTGGAGCCCTCACAGGATGTGTAACAATGTAAAAGAAAAACCAAACACGCCCCCCCAAGGTCTGTAATAGAGGGAAAGGTAATACGCGAGTTAACACCGTTGGAGGGAGGGAAAAGATCCTGACTAACTTAGGAACTAGCGTTAAAAGAATAGGTGAGTGTCCACCATATTTTTCTCCAGAAGGCTTTAATTTTTCTACATGTCCACCATACATGAAAATATGTAGCCTCCATGCTACCACACCTCCAACATTTAGGTTGGGTGTTTGGATAGATATATGATAATTTTTTCGGATCTAGATGCCACCTATAGAACATCTTATAGAAGTTTTCCCTTAAGTGTTGCGCTTTCGTAAATTTTACATTTCTCACCCAGATTCCCTCCCACGTTTCCATCGTGATAGGTTGCCCAAAATCTTGTTCCCACTTTACCTTACAGTCCCTGACTAGTACAGATTCAGAGTCAATTTCTATCAGTACACTGTACACTCGTTTGATATGCATGGGCCCCTGCTCTCTAACCTGTTCAATTAAATTCTCATCTGTTAGGGATATGCCCTTCTTCAGGTCCTTGTGCCATCTAGACTGCAGTTGCAAATATGAAAGCCAGGTACACACTATCCCTTCATCTGCTAGCGTATCATAAAATATTGCACTACCACAGAGACGAACTTAATTCTGAACTTGATCACAGCAGCGAGACTGCTGGTGGGACAATACTGGAAGAAGCCAGAAATACCACCTATTGAAGAATGGACTTTGAAAGTAATAAATTTGGCAGAAATGGCTAAAATATCGGCATATTTGAAGGAACGCTCAAATGAACAATATATGATAGACTGGAAACAGTGGATAGACTACATACAAGAGAAACACCAATCAAAGAAAATGCATCTGGCTTATAGTTAAATCTTGACATAAGGAGTGAAGAATGTTTACAAAATCAAATCGATTGTATTAAGTTGGATAGCAGGTAGCTTGAACTTTCCCCTGGTTTACGTATACAAAGACTATTACTTACTGTTGTATTTCATGATTTATGTTGACTGCTTTTTAGTATGCTATTATGATTAATGTTGATTGCTTTAATAAAAAATTTTAAAAAAAACAGCAACGAGGGAAAAAAAAAGAATAAGTGAGAAGGTTCGAGGCAATGACAGAGAAGGAGAAACATCTAGAATACAAACCAACCGGCCAGGACCGGTGACGCGATCTAGGAGCCGAGCACAGGCGTTAACTGATCCTATTTAAAACATCTCTTCAGTTGCCTTTTTTAACCCTGACGATGTTGGTAGTTTCCAACGAAAGCTAGGTTATAATAAAATTAATTTCTTTTAAATCTCCTGGTGATCGTAAAACTTTTATTCCATATACATACATACATACATACATACATACATACATACATACATACATACATACATATATATATGTAAGTCTTTGGTTATTCGGGTTTTCTCCCACGTAGAATTTGAAGTGTCTTGGCGACATTTCGACGAAGTCTCATTCGTCATCTTCAGGCTGGTGCTTTCGGCTTCTGCTTCTTCCAGCTGCTGCTTCGACCCTGGGAAGAGCACAAAAGCCTCCCCGCACACCTCCTTCCTCCCTCCCTCCCTCCCTCCCCTGAGAGAGAGAGAGAGAGAGAGAGAGAGAGAGAGAGAGAGAGAGAGAGAGAGAGAGAGAGAGAGAGAGAGAGAGAGAGAGAGAGAGAGAGAGAGAGAGAGAGAGAGAGAGAGAGAGGCGGAGAGCATCCCTTGATTCAGCTTTTGGTTGATTTGCAGTATATTTTCCAATATATATTCAATGCTTTTCATATAAATAAAAGTTATTTTATTTTTTTAAAGCACATAGACCATGTAGTTCTCTTAGTTGGAGACATCTGAATTGTTATAACCAAAGACCAATCTATAAGCTGTAGCACAAAGTTAGATACTTTTCTGGAAAGTTCACTGAAATGATTGGTTGGTTCCACATGCACTGGAAAAACTCGGAAAAGTGTACAGGGAAAAAAAAAACCATCTGAAAGTCTAAATTAAAAACATGCAACCAAACAATTAGGCAAACACCAAAAATAATCCCTGTTTTCTTTCTCTCGTGCTCTGCCCCTCATTCAAATAATCAACTGTCAGGGTAGATAAATTGTTCCCAATTAATTGGAGAACACATAATTTTGAAATGTAAGCATTTATTTTCTAAAGAAAGTACAAGCAAAAATACTTATTTTAAAAGAAAAAGAAAAAAAATCCTTTAATTTTGTATGTAATGTTTTTTACTCTTCCTTGTCTGCTGCTTGTAATTTCTCTAAAAAGATATAAAAATAAAATGAAGTTGCTCTATTTTTGTTAAATGTTTTGAAACTTCATTAGAGGAACCTGTTTAGTGGAAGGAAAGTTGGATAGAAAGTTGGATATCATACCCAGGTTCATTGCAAGATAAAACATGTTTTTTTTAAAAAAAATTGTCCTATTGTTTGTCTATTTTCAAAAAATTGTATTGTGTTTTATTCTCTTTGTTTTAATAAGGTTGGGAAATTAAATATCCCAAAGGGCACATCAGAAACTGGAACTGTTGTGGAGGATCATTGCTGCGCTGCCCCCTGATGCTGTCACACACACACACCCCGATGCCAATGGGCCACCTCCCAACGCCACCAATGCTATGGGCCAGAGATAGCCAAAGGGCCAGATGTGGCCCATAAAATACCCAGGTTTGCTATGTTGTCATCCTAGGTTCATTCAACTAGTGCCTAAATCGAATGAATTAAAGTTAGTACATTTCTCTTCTGTGTCTATGGAGATTCTCAGTGATCCAAGTCATAGATATCCCAAAGATGCTTTTTTTTTTTTCATGAGGCAACTGGACTTTCTTGTTTTTCTTTGGGATTTCTCTTCTTTGAAATTCATCGACTTTTATATACCATTCCCTGGCCTGAAGTGGCCCAGTTGACTTCTGTGCCTATGGGAGGACATTCCTTATATAAAATCTTTGAATAAATCTGATCATACCAGAAGGATTCTTAGTCATATAAAATTATGGCAGCCCCACCCAAAGTTGCATGATTTGAAAAATCCTTACCATTGGGTAAGCAGGACGAAACAGAAAGAAAAGTGGAAGGGAATAGGAAGATCTAGGATATATGAAGGTGAAACAATATGATAAGTTGGCTTTCGGCATTTTGAATGTACAGTACGTAGTCATCCATCTTATCCATCCATATCTTCTGAGAAGCAAGCTCTATTAATCTTAGTGGGACTTATGCCAAGTAAGCATGTATTAGGATTTAGTCTTCACACAAGTTATGGCCAATTAATTTTTTTTACAGAACAATCCTATTCATGTTTATTTGAAAGGAGGTCTCATCAAGGTCTTTCCTAAAATTTTGAAAGGCTTAGAGGCAAAACATTTATTTTAGTCTCTTTCTTTCTTTACTATTCCTTGACTCCCACATCAATATATTTTCCATGTTTGTCCCTTCATCTTTCAGTCAGTTCGCCCACCCATGTGTTTATCCACTGTTCTTTTCATTCATTATAATATAGAATCCTAATCAATAGACATCACAAATTGGGGGGGGAAATATCAAACGGCACTTTGGTGTATGGCAAAACACTTAACAATGTTCAATGTCAGGTACAAAATAATCCAGCAAGGAAACAAGTCAAGGCTAATTGAGAGTCGGTAAACAGATAGTGTTTCAGCAAACATTTTCTAGTATCTTTAGGCTTTTAAACCTGAGCTGTCAGAGACCTGTTTCAGAAACAGGCCAGTGGATGCTTATTCATTTAATCTTGCAGAGGAAAAGTTACTTGTGACTTCTGCTTTCTAAATGAACAGTTTTTCACCTGAGCAGACATAGACTCTGTATTTTTGATGCCTTGAAGTCTTGGAAGACAACATGGAATTAAGGCTACCAGTATATGACAGCAAAGAATAAATGTTCTAGATCTTTTTTTGTCCATCTGTGATCATTTGTATTTTTTCAGTCCAGTTCTAATAGCCTGTCTCTCTTTCAAGGGGAAACTTTCTCATTGGTCCAGGATTTCCACAAAATATTATTATTATTATTATTATTATTATTATTATTATTATTATTATTATTATTATTATTATTATTATTATTATTATTATTATTATTTAAATGTCTATGCCGCCCTATTCTATGCCGCCCTATTATTAGTAATAATAATAATAATAATAATAATAATAATAATAATAATAATAATAATAATAATAATAATAATAATAAAGTTGGAAGTGACCTTGGAGGTCATCTAATCCAACCCCCTGCTCAGGCAGGAAACCCTACACCATTTCAGACAAATGGTTGTCCAGTCTCTTCTTTAAAACTTCCAGTGTTGGAGCATTAACCGCTTCTGGGGGCAGGTTGTTCCACTGGTTAATTGTTCTAACTGCCAGGAAGTTTCTCCTTAGTTCTAGGTTGCGTCTCTCCTTGATTAGTTTCCACCCGTTGCTTCTTGTCCTGCCTTCAGGCGCCTTGGAGAATAGCTTGACTCCCTCTTCTTTGTAGTAGCCTCTGAGATATTGGAACCCAGCCACTGTCAACCATAACTTAAGTCTCAATACTTGCAAATCCAGCCAAATGTTGTTTAATCCATGGACCCTGGTTCCACAAATTACACTTTGGCCATTAGCACTTAGCAGGTGTTCACATGGACATTGATGCCTGTAAAGTGGAAAAAGAAAGCTATGTTTAGATGAGAACTAGGAAGATCCACCCACGACTGGCCCAGTGAGAGGCAGTCTTGATTGTACCTGTTCAGGCTGAGCATTATTAGCAAGCATCAGGTACATAACTGATTCTATGGCCTTGAAGAAAGGGACATCATTCTTTGCTCTTGAGTTATTTATCTTATTATATTACCAACAAAACTCTCAGTGGTTTACAATGCAAACAAAGTCTTCAAACACGGAGCAATAAGGTCTCTTCTGTTAAAAGGAAAAGAAACAATTTATCCTCCAGTTAGCATTCTATAACTCCATACTCCGCAACTGGCGACTCATTTGTTTTGTTCTTGCTGGTTTTGGCCTCTCTCCTGCCCTTCTCCTTCAGCCTCTTCTTGGCAGGCTTCCCACCTTTTCTGCTTCATAGGTTACCTTTACTGCTGTTTTCACTTCCTTATCTGTTGTCCTCATTAGGCTCTCTTTGCCCACTTTTCTCAGCTACAAACTTTCCATATATTTCTGGGGTTTTTCCCCCTTTTCCCCTTAATTTTGCAACTTTCTTTCTTTCCTATTTTGCTTTTTTTTTTCCTGCCTTCTTGAGCTGAGCATGAAAGCTAAGCTTCTTCCAACTGAGTTGGAAGTGATTGCTTTTTAATCAGATTTCCTTCCTTCCTTCCTTCCTTCCTTCCTTCCTTCCTTCCTTCCTTCCTTCCTTCCTTCCTTCCTTCCTTCCTCAGTGATTTGCATGTGCAATATTGCAAATTGAGTTTCATCTTCTTCTGTTGCTGGAAAAGGTATCAGTCCACAAAATTTGGAGAGCCTCTGATAAGCAGTGAAACCAAAATTCAGCTAAACCCATCTCCCTTCCAGAGAATCTTTTGGACAGCCCACTTGGTCCTTGCCGAAGAAAGATTTTGAAGTTACCTTCAATCAAGTTTCAATTACACACTCAAATATGATTGATATGGAGCTTAGCCATTTGCACAAAGTTGAAGAGATAACAGTAGAGAAGTAATGTAAACAAAACGGAGTCTGACAGAAGCTTGTTTCACTTCCAATAGAAACACCCCAAAGAGAAGTCAAATCCAGTAAGAAGGTCAGATAGCCAAGTTGGATTTGTCAGCCAGTCCAAGGATAGAACACACGAGAGTCACACAATAGCCAGAGATCAGATAATTGTTCCAGCAAAAGAACATGGGTCAGGGCTGCCTCTTAAATCAGGCTGTAGCCAGCTGTCACTAATCAAGATTTGCAACCTTGTATTTCAAGGTGCCTCATAGACCGTCTTTGCCGTTTTCCTCTTTACCCTCCAATGGAAAGGGAAGGAGAACTTACATTATCTTCATCTGAATGCACCAACTATTCAGGAGGCACCTATGATTGATCAGCCTCGTGTCACTCTTGGCTTTGTGTCCTGAGGCTGACATTTCACAGGTCCTGCTGGATCAGCTTCTTCACATTCAGAGTAATCATCTGGTTCTTGGATCATGACAAGATGGGTGCTGATGAGGCAAGTCTCCATTTTTTTCCTCCCATTTTCCACACTACCTACAGAGGAAGTCAGATGATTGGAAGTGTCTGAAAACCGGCACAGTAGCAAACAGATATTGGCAATAGGAACCATCAATTTTCTGCTGGTATAACTTTCTGCTAACTGAGCAATGGATATATATCATTTTACTTAGAGCAGAGATCCCAAACTTTTCCAACTCTGCGGACCGGTGTGTGGGGGATGGTTCCGTGTGAGTGGCTTTCAAGCGTGTCTGCACGGACATCTCCATTTGTGTGAGTGGCACACACACACACACCACTCACAGAAAT